>VOMN01139625.1:0-26708 GCA_014899125.1 Orchestia grillus | reverse complement strand
TCATAGAAGATATAAGCTTTCAAAAAAAGGGGTACATTTTCTTGGAACACTCTGTATAGTGTAGAATTTGAACTTAGTAAAAATACATAATAGAGCAGATACGTGACTGTTTATTTGTTTATATGTGTGTTCGCCAGCTTTTTGAGCCTCAATGATCCGTATGAATAAGGATTTTCTTTAATTTGTGTATTAAACAATTATAGTAAACTAATGACCATAATTATGTCAATTTCGAGGAAAAATATCAAGATAGCGTATTCCAAATTTAAGAATGCGAATTTGAGGATGATCAGGAGTTAGAGTACAGCCATTATAAAAATCTCAAACATACCTCATATACTCTAAGTTTAATTGCAACAACTGATGCCAAGAAAGCTATAGCAACTCTTTCATTTGAATCAATAAATCACACTACAGTGAGAAAGTGTACTGCCCTTTGGTATAAAAGTCGACCAAAAGCTGCCGTAATAAACACGACCGCCCTTGACTGCCAGCCTCATGTGCCATATCCTACTCGGTAGAACTCTTTGCATGACTCGTTGGTCGTGCTAAGGAATACTATACTTTCGAGGAGCAAACGTCTGGGAATCATTGGGATAAAACCTTTATTTTGAATTCTTCCGAACTTTATTTAGTTGACCGAGCTTTCGAGTGTTTTTACAGAGCTTGTTTTCATGGTTTCAAAATGAATTCTTCGTCATAATATAGAAAAAAAAGATAAAAATAACCCATCGAAAAGATATCTCACTTACTTCCTCATGTATCCGCGAGTAAATAAATAAACCAGATAAATACGGTAGCTGTTTTTATGTTTTATTTTCCTATTTTGTGTTATGCTTGAAGAAAAAACAAAACTAGCTTCTGATTCGCACAGAAAGAATTCTGTGAGATGGATGTAATATGAGACCTGCTTAACAAAATGAGTGTATTGTGATGGAATTATTTTCATCTTGAAAATTTTTATAAACATTTCATTTTACTGATACTAATCAGCTGTACAATTTATCATGCCCGGATTTGTATCTTACTCTTGATATCCGGGCTCCCCTATGTGTTCGGGGAGGAGGAATCCTAAATTCACACTGTATGTAGATTTACAGATATGAGCTCGCCAGTCAAAAAGCAATACACGGGACAGGGAAGAAATTTAGTGCGTGTAATTTAAATTTCAGTAAAAAGACAAGGAACTCAAAATGACCAACACGAAACTCTGAAGAAAATATCGCAAGAGTACCAGAAGAAAATCAAAATCATGTGTATTTCCTCGTTGTGGTTACGTTCAATATGCAATGCGTTTGCTCATTCCGAGCAATTGGCCACATAGATTGAAAGCGTGAACTCGATATTTCCTATGTTCTACCCTATACCTCAATTGCCAGATGTAAGTCTAGCTGATAATAAATTAATTTGCCACTTGTATTTTAGGATGCACATGGAAAATCATTTTTTCTAACTTCATCTTACTTTGCCTTTTGCATCGGATGAGCGCCTCACTTTTGTTCTCGATTATTGTAATACAAAACACTATAAATAATCTTTGAATTCCCGTAGGAAGATTACATGCTTATTTTCCTGTATACAGTCACGCATTGCAACCATTCAGGCTGTGCCATCTCTTTCACTCCAAAAACAAGGCAATGGGTCATCGTTTCCTCGTTCCATTATTTGAAAATTTGATAGTAATTTAACACCCCCTAAACTTTCACGGTGAGCACCAGGTCTTAGTATGAAACAAATCAAGTACCATACATGATAGAATTCTTGCATATCAGTAAGTGCAAAGTTTCATTTTATGATTCGAAAAATATTAGTGTAATTAAGCTGCAGATAATGCGCTGGGTGTTTTACATTACTGAAACTTTGCAGCAGCGTACTGATGATAGAGTCTTGGAGCTTTTGGAGCGCTACGGAAACTGACGGAGAAATGTTTTAGGACAATGATGTAGCGAAAAAAATTTTCATGTGAATCGGACAAGACTACGATAATTAAAAAAATATTGCCTTCGTTTTTCGCACTGTATCACTTCCTCGGATATGAAAATAAAATAACAGTTTTCATCATTAAGGTTAAGTTTTATGAAATAACATGGATTGAGTAATAATGGACCGTCAATTTCACCGGATCACTCTTTTCTTTTGAATGTGTTACAACGATTGTACGAATAAATTACTAAAAAAATATAGCAACTATAACATTGACGTCACTTATCATTTCGTCCATGAATGGAACAGTCGTCTTAAATCTCCTGATGCGGATTTATGAGGTAATGGATCTCGTTGTGTAAATTTTTGCTAGAGCTAAAAGCTGGAGAGTGTGGAGATAAAATGAAAGGATTTAATGATCCTTCATGCTCTGCGAACCCCGTTTCGAACAACGACGAGTATCGTCATTTTGAAAAATATTTCATGACCATCAGGCACGGAGGAGTCTACTGGAAAATAAACTTGGTTATCAAGGACCTGCAGATAATCATGTAACGTCATTTTGTTACTGATAAGTGTTACTGGATTATGTGCCCATCGGGTGAAACATCCTCACAACATTACAGTTCTCCGAAAGACATGCTCTATAGGGTTAAATATGGAATAACAAAGAAGTATCCTATTATTACGTCTATTTGATGAAAAAATAATTTCGTTTACCAAGAATAAAATGGATAGGACAGGTGGGAGTGGAAATGTTTAATACTACGTTAAAAATCTAAATTCGGTCTCTGTCAGCATGACAATTATTAAAACGTCACACCCATGGAGGATGAATTTTGTGTCATTCTTGTTATAACTAGAATGACTCTAAAAGCTCTTGAAGAGATGGATTATCTTGCATTTTACTCCTACTGGGTTTGAACTTTGAATGTCTCACTTGGTCGGAAAATGGTCTGCAAGCCACAACATTACTAAAATAAAGTCACATGATTGTCCTTTACCCCGTTTTACTGTTATTGATACTGGCTTTTTACAACGCGAGTTCGAAGTTATCGTAGCAGTGCTATTTAACATGGTGCTAGAGTATGAAGGTAGATTTGTTTTGATACACCTCTACTTTAAAATATTGATTCCAAATTGCGTTTAAGAATTGTAAAATGCAGATTTTTACGTCCACACGCGCCATCATTTGCTACTTGACTCTTTTACCATAATTTGTTTNCCGATGATCTCAAGCACGGTAGAACTTTATATCTGCAGCAACTCGACAAAAGTTCTGTTGTGTACACAAAACTCCTTGTCAAAAATTACTTCTGAAATTTTAAGGACCGGGAGTTAAATATACAAACACAAAGCCCCGTTATGGGAAAGTTAGATATTACTTTTTTTTACCCTAAATCACCTATATTTCTATCTATGCATCGAATAATACGTCTCACAGTATGTTCTTGTTTTAATGGTCTATCCTCTAATGGGACTTTTGATTTTTCCTTGTATGACAACGTATTTCAGCGAATNATTGCGCCATTGAATTCAATTATTTAGTTATTGCCAATTGATTCACCATATTCTGTGTCGCTCATGCCACATATTCTCGGAATAAATTATGTCTTTCTCTCGAAGAGCATAAGTTCCCAAAATTGCAACTTTGAACTCACATCACACCGTTAATATGCATCTCTCAAAAACTAGATACTGCAAATAATTCAGCTGTACAACTCTAGTTTAAACTAAGTATAAAATTTGTAAACTCATTTTGAAACGTTTCGAGCGCTANCGCGTTGTAAATTGAGCTTTGTAGAATTTTCATCACATCGCCGTTTGCAAGGGCGATCAACTAACAAATTAGAAATCATACTTAAAATGTTGATATCATTTGTATTTTTAATGCGCCATTGAATTCAATTATTTAGTTATAGCAACTTGATTTACCATATTTTGTGTCGCTTATACCACATATGCTATCTTTGCACTGTAATCTTTGTTTAAGATGTTCTTTCGAGTTAAAATTTCATTTTTCATGCTTAGGGTAAAGTTATGAATCGCAATTCGAAGTTTCAACGTCATTTCCACCCGTNAAATCGTTCAGCCGTACAACAACTCTAATTTAAATTATAAATGTTTCATTCTGCAAAATTCATAACGAGTTGAACTATCTTACGTATCAGACAATCAAGGTGTCTGTCCATAATTCAAAACTGCACTCTTTGAACTTAGAGAGATATGCCTAAAAATTACGCAATGATTTCGGTTAATTTTTACCTCTGGTACCTGTTTCGAAATTGAGATTTACAATTAGAAGTTTCAATTTGACTTCCACACTTAACTTTAAGGCTGTTCTCTCACTCTTTGAAAACTCGATTATACCATGCTTCGTATGTAACTGATTTCAGAATAAAAGATTTTTCTTTCTTCCTTCCTTTCTTTCATAATATTTTGTTTGATTCATGACTTTTTCCCTATCATTTTGAGGTCTACCTTCTGTATAAGAGAATCTAGGTTGCAATAGCCCATCTTTGCACCGTAGTTTCTATTTTATGATGTATGCACAACAATCACACAATGTTTTTAAGCATAACATTTAAACTTATAATCAATCACTATAAGCAAGGAATTTAAGAAGTATCAGTATTGAGCTGTGTAAATGCTCATAATGTTTCGTATGAATCATACATTTTTGTTATCAATTGCAGTTTATCTTATGTATAAGAGAATTTAAACTACAATAAGCTATCTTTGCATTGTAATTTTTATTTAAGATCTTCTTCGAGTTAATATTTCACCTTTCGTGCTTGGTATAAAATTATGAATCACAATTCGAAGTTTCAACGTGACTTCTAGTCGTAATTTTAAGGTTGTAATCTTTTAACCAGAACTTTCATTGTGACTTCCACATTTTAATTTTAAGGCTGTAATTTTTTTTAATGAAAACCCGAAGATTATATGCTCTGTATGTGATTTATTTCGGAATAAAGCATTTCTTTCTTTCTTTTTTATTCGTACGCCTCCGCATGGAGAAAGTTACGAAGCATCATTTACAATTAATTTGAGGTCTCTAAGTGGAATGGGTCATAAATGAGAGGTAAAAGAAATTATTTTCTTTGATCTAGTTTTTTTCTAGATATTTTGATTCCGGGGCCCAAAGTCAGTCCAAGTGGTGGTCGGTTTTAGTGTCGCGCAACGGCACTCCGGGTATAAATACTGCAACCTGTGAACATTCTCAGTAAAAAAAAATCGAGATATAAGAATTTCCCCTTAAGCTTAGGTTGCAGCTTGGAACTTAAATAGTTTAACATGAGATGAAAGGTAGGGTCACCTCATCCGTGTACATAATAAATACGTTTATTCAACCTTATTCATTAGCCATAAGTCAACAATATAACAAAATAGAAAATTTTGCTGGAACAATTAGATTTTATCAGTGACATAGTACCTATTTCATACATTATATTCAATGGAGCACCCTATCATGGTAGAAAGTGTACATGAACAAGTTTTGATCCTATTCCAGAGGTGTTAGTATACCTTATACTTTTTGTTTAGATGTAAGCGTCTCTCGACATTTATAGTGTCGGTGATCGTTAGATCGCGTTATTTAGAGGTACAAGCTTGTATTTTTCAATGTATATCTGTCATCAGATTGAAAATAAATGAACAAAAAGTTATGCATCTGTAACGTATTTTATGCACAAATATGACTCGAGTTTTATAAATGTTTCAAATTTGTACAAGTCAATATGACCTCAATTTTACCTCCTCTAACCCAGTTTAAATCCGTGATCGGTAAATGTTGTGTAACACACTTGGGTAGGTGATACGTTATTTGCTAAAATTTTAGTGTAATTGTAAGGACCGGTGATTGTGGACCAAGTTGAGTGTTGTGAAAGAGTTTTTTGAGACGCATTTATTGAAGTTCGAGCGATACGAAGTAGGTAATTTCTTGAAAAACAAGAAATAAAAAGCACAAGGCTTTCCTTATATCTAATTGTTTACTAAAGTGCTTGGAGGTGTACCTTCAACTGGAGAACGTTACAGGTGTGACTTATTACAATGGATGATAAGTACTGTTACCTGATCTAAATACTGTGGAATAAAAAATTTAGATGGATTCCAATATTTTGTTACAACTCTTGCTTTTATCATGCTATATTTTCGATAGCAGTAGATATTATTATGCTTCACTTTTTGTGCTTAGCAACAGTTTTAGGATCACAATCTAAAATTTTAATGCAACTTCCACTCTTAAAATTAGACATGAAAATTTTTTCTGGCTTTCTGGGTAATTGTAGGGACAGATGAAATTGATTATAAAATCAATGAATGAGTTGCTCTGTCTCTTACTTCAACATGTGATGTTTAATTTTTATTCATCTTCTTAGTTGAAGTGCATTGGTGGTTGAATTGTTATCTAAAACTTTAATGAAATGTATGAGTTGTAATTGCAATTAAAATGTAACAAAATTGATTCAAATGCCCTGATATCTCAGTTGTAAACATTCAATGCGTACATCAGATTTCCATCTCTAGATCTGATAATGTTTTATAAAATGTTCATGCTATTATGTACAAAGAAAAATTGATTTGCTATTAATTGAATTGCTAAACTTTTTTCCTATTCATGTAAATCAGTGCAAAAGATTTCCAAATGAGAAAAATTATTCTAAAATTCATTTCATGCTTGTTAATTCCTGATCAAAATGCAGGTTATAGTTACTCCAATATTTGTAAATGTCAAGTGACTAAAACAAGATTAAATATAGTAGTTATTTTACTGACAAATAAGCCTATTTGTTGAACAAAAATTCAAATTAAACGTGTAAGTAACAATAGGTGTTGTCATCATGTATTTTTATTTCAAATGTTAATTGAAGATTTTTTAAATAAATCTTATTCACCAAACATTACCTAATGTGTTTAATCTTGCCCTGTCTTATGTAAAACTCATATCCTAAGGTTTATCAAAATGTCCTAAGCACCATAAAATGTGAAGTATTTTGTCCATTATAAATACTTTTATAAATACTTACTGATTCATTATATTTATTGTATATCAAGAAACTGTTGTCAAGACATATTATTTCACTCAACTAATTATATTCAAGGTTAAACTCTTTCCAAATTTGACATGGTATATCACAAAGAGAAAATACCTATCTCCTTTGACTATTCATTTAAATAATCTATATGAGGGAAATTCATAAAATATATGAACTTGCTATAGGGGGGCTTATCTGTAATTTAAAGATTTGATTGTCTAGCACACAATCTTTTATCAATTCTAAATTATTCGAGAAAATGATGACCTCAGCATTCTTTATAAATACTAAATTTATCAAAAAAATTTCTTGTATGTTGGATCTTATGTGGATCTCATTAATTTTAGCTCTCTTGGTAAATTTTTGAGGAACTTCTACCACCTTTCTGTAAACTACTGGTACTTGTTCAGTAACATCATTACAAGGTCTGAGATGCACAAGGTCCACAGAATAACATTTGCTTGTTCAACATTTGCTTTTATTGAAATTTATGTAGAAAACATGGTAAAGCTAATCATTGTTGTGTATGGGAAAACTAAAACTAAAAGGGAAAAAATTGTGAAGTTTGGTTTATCACTACTTGGTAAATAATATCTAATTTAGTGTAGGGCTAATGCTTATCAAGTTAGTTACATGGCACTGTTTTTATGCTTAGCTCCCAAACTCCCATTTTTAGAAACATTTCTATTTAGTGGTGTTCCAAATGTAATTTATCCCTTACTTCTTGCAACAAATAATAAAGGCCTATTGTACTCAAGTGTTCTTGTTTGCTCTTTTTATATTGTACAAAATTCTGAAAACGTAGTCTCATACTGACCAAGTTCTTCCCAAAGGGCTTAGTTAATTTGCTCCTCCTACCATGGATGATGAAGATTTAATAGTTGGTGGTGAAGATTTAGACTATGAAGAGTATGATTTGGATGAAGAGGAAGAAAAAGCATTGTTAGAGGAAGAAGAAGATGCAATTGAAGAACAGGTGAGTAAGGTGTTGAATTATTGTAATTTTTTGCTCCATAATTTTTGAACATTTCTTGATGAATCACCAATAGGTAACTTTATTTTTATACATTGCATCATTCATATTTAATTAGCTGCTCATCTTACGATTAGATTATCACCCTCATGTATATAATTTGGGTTGATTTCTTATTTATAGGTAGAAAATGAATCTACATTTTTTGTTAGGAATATTTTGAGAATCAATCTTCCTCAAGTTATGTAGCTTATCTGATTTAAAATATTACTAATTGATTGATAGCTTGCTGATCAGTCTGTGATGGCACTCTTACAAGTGTATGTGTGTAGAGATCAAATTACAGAGTTAGTCACTAAGTTGTCAGATAGATTTTAAGCTAATGTATCATAGATGATTAATTGTGTTCTCTATATGGGACTGTTATGCTCTATTGTATTATATTTAGACAAGAGTATTCAGCATGAAAGCTAGGTAAGAAATAGAGTATGAATTAAAATTTTCAATTTAGTTGTTCAATTCATGAGTTTACAATCATTTCATTGCTCTGTTAGGATAGACTCAAGAGGGCTAGAGCTCACTTAGTTTCTTCAGGTTTTGTCATAAGTGTCACAGTCAATGGTATAATAACTCTTTGACATCATGGGTTTTCATTTTCTGTTGTTCACAACACAGTTTCTGATGCCTTTGTTTTCCTAGGGTTAAGTTTTGATGACATTTGTTGAAATTTTAAAGAGCTCAGTTGAACTTCAATTATTTTTGAGAAGATGTATTGCATGAATTTTTGTCAGAATTTATTGAACTGATTAGTCACAAAATGGAGGTGCTACTATTCTTTTCCTTCACACATACATCAAGAGTAAAATATGCTGTAGCTGTATTTTATTGAGCCAAAAGTGGGTAGGTATCTATTCAATCATTTTCATTTGGTAGGCAAAAGCTCATTCTGCATTGAATTTATTTTGAATTTACTTGGTAAAATTTTCTGCAGAAGATAGTGATGCTTAGGGAATATTGTATGGAATACTTTTGAATCATGAGTTTCTGAGAGGGTATGGGACTGACTATGTATAGGAAATTTAGTGAGGTAAAATGGGTCTCCAATATTTAAATAAATGTATACATTTGAAAATACCTAAAGCACAGTATATTTAAATTGCACACTTGTCATTTACACGAATTATAACTTGAAACTTCAGGGGCAGTAAAAGGAAAAGCCTGTAGTGCATATCTATATGCCTGGATTTAGGCATTGTTTGTTTGAGGATACAATTTGTGAGTTGTGTACTAAATTTGGGCTGCATAATAGCATTCAGAAGTAAATGTATTTTCTTGACAAAAACTGATGTTTAAACAATTTTACAGATAGAAGAAGTAGTGGAAGAGCATGAGCTGGGCCAAGAGGCCTCACTGCATGAAGAAAATTACCCTGACACTAATGCTGGTGGGTATACTGCTGAACCATTCACTGAAGAACCTTCACATGAAGAAGCTCATGAAAACAATGGACTCAATGGAGAGATATTTACTACTGAGGAAAATGATGCTCATGAAGATTACAACTCCACCAACATGCAAGAGCACACGAGTTCCAGTGTGCACTCTCGACTGCAGCGCCCTGCTGCTACTGCAGGTGAGCAATGGATTGATTTCTGAGTAACTCATTGCCAGTGATTTACATTTTCTTTGGGGATCATCCAAAAGGTATGAGTAAATGTATGTACCTGTCTATCAAAAGGATATTTGAGGATAGTGCAGACACTTGGAAAATTTCTGTGTGCTTATTATGCATGTGTACAATTATGCTCATTTTGACCATGTGTTTCAGTATATAATAAGTAGGTATGCCTGTGTCAATGTTAATTATATGTAGTATTGTTTGTGATTCCTCTTAGCTTTAATGTGTATATGAATCCCTATTATGTTTTCTAGAATTATTTCAAATCCTAAATATAATTGAAAATTTTCAGTGAATTTTTTAGTACTCACTATTTTTGTTCATCCAAGAGACTAAGCATCCTGTCAGCAGAATTACCTCCATAATTACCTGTGCTTGTTGCTAGAGTTCCGGTTATCAGTCTTTTATTAGTATTCCATAAGTCACAAGCTTGAGCTGCACGTTGTGGTTCACCCTAGTAAAGTTGTTGTATACAAATTTATTGGTACTGAGTTTGTTGATTGTCAAGTTCTAAGTTACTTGAAAAAAGTTTGTTTGTTGGCTGAGGAAACAACCATTGAAGCAAGCAAAAGTTTTATATTTTGTTAATGACAACAGGAAATAGCCCGCTATTGCAGTTACATTAAGTACATTAAATAAAGGCCAACTTTAGTTAATGTACTGTGGAGATTGTTCAAACCAGATTGAAAATAATTTTTTTTGTATTAGTCTCTTCAAAATTGGAGCTGGTAATAATCAAAAGATTCCCAGTAGATGCAAACAAATGCTCTTATAAGCATCATATTGCATCAGAGGCTGTTTTCAAATCAGGGTAAGCCAGCAATTGGTTTGGCTGTACATAGGTCTTGAATGATTATTTTTATTCTCTTGTCAGACTATTTAATCTTTTTCATTTAGTAATTTTCCACTCTAGGTAGTATACCTACCTACTTGTGATATATCTAGACTCTTCATTGTTTTTGTTTGTTCATTGTTTGTTTTGAAATTTGTGGAAGATAATCGTGTTGTCAAGCTGGAGCTCTGACTTGAATCCAGTCAAGAACTGACTTACCAGGAAAAATGTTAGTACAAGGAATCCATATTAATAATTTTGGGTGTACCTAAATATACATGAACAAAGGTAGCCGGCTATGTTGAGGTTGTATGATTATTATTATTATAAGTATTAAGCCCTAAACTGCACCCTGTTTCATGTCATGTCTCACACTGTATTCTCTGGAATAATGTGGTCCTTCTACCTGCATTATATAAGAATTATTTTTGTTGAGCATTAAATAAATTAGTGTGGCATGAGTTGAGAAGTTTTTTATTGTTGACTAGAGATAAATTTCATTTTCTGAGTATACTTGTTTATTTTTTGATAGTTTAGCTTTCTGTTTTATCAATTTTGTTGTTCATGAATATTTAATGATAGTTGTAGAGCTATTTATCTTAATAAATCTCTGTGATGGTATATTGCTTTCACGGCATCAGCTACAACAGAAGAAGACTACACTAATGCAGAAGGGGATGAGGAGGAAGAAGAGGATGATGGCGGGGAAGGCGAGGGCGGGCGAGACAGGTTCAAGAGCGAGCGAGTTGACACTAGCTCTCGAATCTCTCTCAGGAGCAGCTCGGCTACTCAGCGAGTCATCCCTGAGACTCTAGGTTGGTATTTCTCCCCCTGGAATGAGGTTGTTGCTGAGAATGAATACTCAATGAGGGGAATCCACCTAATGCTTTTAATTGTTCACTCTAAAGTGCCTCTGAGTGAGACATTATTGCTCACTTACAGATCTATCTTGTTGCACATAACAAAGAACTAGTACGCATCAGAAATTTACTTGCGAGTCGTGATTACGAAATCCTCATGTGAGATAATGTGCAGAAGAATAAAATTTGTAAGATGAGGCTTACATAGGTGCCTAATTTAGCTAGCTAGTTACTATTCCTTACTCAATGCTGAGCATCTCTGACTTGATAATCTGTGTTTACTGGTCTGCTTACCTTACCTGTGTTGGTCCAGGTGTGGCCTGCAGCTCACTAGCTCATCTATACACACTTTAATTGTAAATTCATTGACTTGCTTGACTTGCTTTGCGCAGTCATACAGCTCTGCAGATCCAGAGAGGTCAATTTCCAATATTACCTATATTATTGTTGTACACCTAATCTTGCTTGTGACATTCATAATGATCTTGTTTTTGGCGTGCATTAAGTAGAATTTTTGTTATGAAAATGTCCTGACTGGATTCCTCCATCTCTGAACAGGTAAATCCTTTTTATTCACAAATTTATTGGCTTTAATAACTTTAAGTCAACACGAAGTTACCTCATTTAATTTTAACTTGTTTTCACTGCAATAAAAACTATTACTGGTACATGTATTTCATATTGACTTGGATTTTCATGAACCAATAGGTATAGATGTAAATAATGTTCAGAGGAATATGATGGCTCAGATTCTGAATAAATTTCTGACTAATATGTGATACTGCTGATGTAAATCTGACACAAATTCATATTGCCTGCTAGTGGTATATCCAACATTCTAGTGTCTTTAATGTATATTGCAAGTTGCTGTAATTGTGATAAAATTTTCATTTCTGCAGCAGGCCTTGACTTGTTCAGCAGTTCTCTAGTGATTCCTTGTGCAGACTATTCCAAAACTTTTTAAGTTACTGAGAATTCTTATAGCATTCTGGGTTGTTCTGCATTAATCAAATTTTGATATCAGCAAATCCTAAGAAAGCCTCTTCGTCGCTTTTTAATACTAAATTAGTATTGCATCTACTTTTGTGATCATGAGGTAAGATAGGTTGTTGTGCATTGTTACTTTTTAAACATGCTAGTTTTATGCATTCAACCAATTGACCATCAGGAATTCTGGGAAAGTTTAAGCTTTCAAATGTAACTATTTGTGGGAAATTTAATTAGTATAATTACTTAAGTATATGTAATCTTCCCAATAAATATGCCACTAACTTTGACCCAACTCCAGATGAAGTGGTCACCACGCCAGTGCCAGAGCGTTTCCAAGGAGGTCGTGGAAACCGAGGGGGCAATCGAGGGAACCGGGGCCGAGGTCAACGAGGAAGTGGCGGGGGCAATGGACGAGGCATGAACAGAGGACCTCCTCCACAGGCTCATCCTCCTGGGGCATTTCTGGGCAACCCCATCATGAATGTGAGTCAAACTCTTATTTTTACTGCTTTTAATTCCTGTTTACATCAAGCTTTTTATTTTAGGATTTGTTAATGATTTATGAGTTTCTTGCTACTTCATTGTATTGTATAGTACTGCTTTGTTCAACATATTTTTTTGAATATGTTTCATAGTATTTAGGTTTCTTGTTATTTCAGAGTTTGTATTATTCTTTTGTATTGATTTTTTGTTCTACTCGTTATTATAGAGCCTTAAACTATCGAATGTTCCTTCTTATGACTACTACTTATTGTGTTAGGATTTGTTGAGTAAGTTTGAGTGTGTATCTGCTTCTTAGTTTTTGTTTAACTTATTATTTCAAAGTTTGTATTGAAATGTTTAAAGTCAGGCATTTCTTCACCAGTTCATTTAAGAGTACATGTTGCCTAATTTTCGAGTAGGCTTGTAGCTTGAATTTGTTTGAAAGTTTGCATTGCCTGTTTGTTGAGAAGAGCTGCAAGCAAGTATGTTTACTGACTTTTATATGTGCAAGTCAGTTTTGTGTAGTTGTAATTATATTATTGAACATGGTTACTTGTTTTTGTGCTTTTGTTACCAGTTTATTTTTATTTTGTCAATGAAATGTAATTGATGTCTATTGATGGAAAGTTCTACAAAATGATAAGTTTTTTACAGGAAAATAATTATGAATATTTTTTAGCATTTACAGTTAGATTAAAATAAATTTTTGTATCTCTGACGATTTGGTTGTTGCAAGTGTGAATGGAGAGTTTTTGTATTTCTTGCTTCTAATCTTGTTCTATTTGAGATGCTCTTCTGTTTACCTTCCTGCATCACCACCAAATATTATATTAGAAACATGTTCAAATTTTTGTCCATTAAATATATGCATGTTTTTAANATATATCTGTCTTCTAATTTTGTTTCTGATAATTTTTTCATGTGCATGAGTGCATTTTTAGCACGTATGTATTAGTGTTGGATTAGTTTAGTATTTGCCATTAAGACCTGCTACTTCCATGGGACCTACTGGCCAGGTGAGCATGTGTCTGGGGAGGTAGGTCTGCTAAGCTGGAGCATCACCATGTGTTTATACATAAAGAGAAGTTTAGGTCTGACATGCTTGTGTGTGAATCATGGAAGTACATGAAATGAATGGCCCTCTTCCTCTGTACTACTACTACTTTGACTACCATTTTTACTACTACTATCCTCTTCCTCTGTACTGTATTTTTCTTTGTCAGTGGCTACTCGCCGGAGGCTATGTGATATTTTATAACATTTAACCGAACTACTTTATGCTGTATTTCTCTTAGGTGGAAACAATTCTTTCTTTTAATTGTTATGAATGAAAATTTAGCTGTTGATGGTAGGAATTTCATCATGAATGATAAACCGTGCAATCCCTTTTGAAGATTATTTCTCTCATGCTTCATATTTTGTTGGCATGTAATGCTACATCAAGTTTGTTCACGTAATATTGCATATCGGATAAAATGGGTTGCCTTGACCTGAACTTTAATGCCATGGAAAGTTCAGTTGTAGAGCAGGGTAGTCATTTAATGACTAGCAGGCATGTTATAATTTGATGTAAAATGATAGTTTTACTTGAAGTTTTCTCTTGTTCACAGAATACATTTTAAGCATTTTTGTCAAGTATCTTGAAGTTGTTTAGTGACAGCCTGTTAGTTAGGTACTTCACAATTTAAATTATGTTTATGGGATGAAATTAGTCCCTGTTACATAGTGGCTGGTATGAATGCCTATTTCATTTTAAAATACCATTACATCTTTGAAGTTTCTTCCATCAAGTTCATTGTAAAACTTGAGTAATACAATGCATTAAAATTCTATGTAAAGCTACATTGCTCTTTATCAGTTGCTTAGTCATGTGTGAATAACTTCATATAGTTAGATTTATAGCCCAATTTTTGAAAATTGAATACTTGGTAGAATGTCGAAGTAAATGGTCTGAAAGGCTAAATTTTACAATCTTTAAGTTATAAACTTTTTCATCACTCTCGAGTTCTTCAAAATTGTGACCCTCACCTACAAATGTTTGAGGTTATTTAATAAAACTTGTAGAAAGTGTGGCCTTGTAGTTTTTTCTTCTGTAACATTTATACTTGACAGTAGTGCACAGTCAGGCTGTTAATTTCTTTACTAGTGTAGAAGCAAGGTTGAAAGAGGGCAGGAATAATGCTAAGTAATGAGGGTTTTATTTTGAAAGTGCCCATAAATAATGTGTGCAAGTGGTCTTGTTCCGTTCTTCAAACTAAGTTTAGATAGTACCTACCACTCTTATTGAGTTGAGAATGAGACCTTTTCTCATAAGCCATTTCCTTGCCTTTTATATTTTTGTGAAATTTTTTCCACCTTTCTTATTTTCTGAACATTTAAAGTTGCCTGCATTTTGATATTAATGTAGAAGGATGATCTAATAACAATCCCATTTTTTTGTTGGCTTCATGTATCGTGGAACACTTGATACTGCTCACTCGAGTTGTTCTGCACAGTTCACACTACTACTCCTACCACTCACCTCACTACTTCTACTTTTCTCCGTACCTGCCATGTGTTTTGACTCGTCTATCATGCACTAGTTAAGGTTATTTGTCAGATCATGTATCTTTAACAGTTCAGTAAGCTTTCATAATGTATAATTATGTGTGTTTGCTGTACACACATGACGTTCAATTTATGCCCATTGATGGGCCTAGATTTATTGATGTTATTTTCACCCCATGAGAGCAAATGTCAAGTGAAACCAGGATGCAAATTTGAGTTCTGTCCTACATCTCATTCAACATGTGTAAGATTATTGACATTTTGTTCATTGCTAGCCTGGCTGTTGAGCAAGAATTCTTGTTCTTTCATTAAGCATCATTGACCTTCAAAATATATTCGTCATACTTCCTTTAGTGCATTGTTTGTTAATTTCGCTATCATATCTGTCATTCATCAAAAATGGGAAACTTGACTCAATTTTTTTTTACTTATGATTTACCCTTGCATTTCTGATGCAATTCATTTTTCCTTTCCTACTAGATCTGGACTGGGACCCTATTGGACTGCACGGTTAGTCCGTAGTTGTTGGACTGTGTGCCTCTGGGTTTTCAGGAAACACTTTCTTTTGCATATTATTCATATTTCCTGCTGCTTGTTGTTCTGTGTAAAAAATAGAATCCTTTCTTATTTCTCTAGTTCCTTGCTAATTGTGAAGTATGCAATGAATATGTAATAGTTTTCAATCCTTTACAAGATAGAATTATGTCCACGATGTTCACTATGTCTTGATATTCCCACAGAACACAATGAGCTAAAGGTGAATTTGATTTCACAGTTTGTACGCACTGCTTGTATATTGGGTGGACAACATGAGTAACTTTATCAAGTATGGGACCATAAATTAATGTATGTCAAATGAGTCATTGCTAAAACTACTATGATACAGTAAATCTTCAATAATGCAAACTTCATTAGACCAAATTTTGCAAAAATTTAGACCATTTCTGGGACTGCACTGCTCTACAAGTCAGGATATTGTTCAGATTGTGTGATCAAATCCAGATTCCAATATGTGACTAATGAGGTTGAGTAAAAAATGTAGGGGGTAAAGAATGTAAATTTGAGTAAGATTGGTTTTGTGTACCGTAAGTGGTTACATTCGTTTTATATGTATTGAAATGAATAAAATTGGTTTTATTAGGAAAATTTCATCAATATGCACTAATTCACAAACACTTTACACTAATGCAAGATTTTCAATAATCCGGATAGGTTCTCCCCATGTAAAGTCTGAAGTTTTAAATGAGTACTTTACTTGTATTAACCCCCTTTTCAAAATATGTGATCTACATAGATCTGGGGTGCAGAGGGAAGAGAAAAAGTAAGCTTCAAAATTCTTCTGAGAACTTTGAACTGGTAGAAATTTTTTTTTTTTCAGCAGGTTCCTACTCATTCCCATATACAAACTTTGCTGAGCCCGTTCCCCTATATTTACATTTAGTAATTGCTACTGCTTCATCCTTAACAGAGATCCTGCTCCACCGAGTGTGTTATCGATGTGTCTGCATCATGGGTTTTGATACAATTCTTTAAAAAATAAGTGGACAGTGTTTTCCAGTGTTTTCAAGTCACCAATGTAAAGTTTTCAAGCATTTTCTAGTCTTAAATATTTTTTCCTAATTGCTAAGTAGAAACTTATGAAATGGCATAAAAAATATTGTGAGCTGCTATTTTTCATAATTTTCTGTAAATTATTCAAGAAAATTTAGGGAATTAGAATAGATTGATTGCACTAGAACTGAATTTTGCCCTATTTAAATTCATATTTCCCATTTATCATACTAAAAAGTAAAACGCATGGATAGATGGACAGAAATAGCTCATATTGTAGTGTGAATTGACTCTAAAGGAATTGTGTTTCAGTGGTCCAAAGCATATTTTTTGATGTACTGCTGCTGCTACTCTTATGCTATGACATCTGGATTAAACTGTGTTGGATATTTTCTTAGTTCACTATGACATAATAAGAGATACCATACCTCCACATGTATTGTGCATGCTTGTCCATTTCTAAGGTTGAACAATTTTAATATCTCAAAATCAACTCTTATAAATGGAATTTAAGACATTACAATTTTAAACCTTTAGAAAAAGAGTTCAAAATTTTGAGCCCCTAGAAAAAGAATTGAAAATTGTAATAGTTTGCATGATTTAGTTTTTTTTTGGTAAGGTTGTTACCTCAGCTATATAGATAGGCCTTTGGTATGTCTACTTTGCCCACTTTGCTTCTTTTGATTTTCACACCTCTGCTATCTCTTCTACATTTTCATTTTACCTACTGTTCCTATCTGTAGGGTATCCTGTTTGTGGGATCACATCTGTGTTCAGGTTCCCCATTCTCTACAATCCATACTAAATGGTCCCTTCTCTTGACACTCCTTGCTTCACGTTTATTGGGGGTCAGGAGCTTTTACTGAAACAAATCTTTGGTAAGGCTAAGAGAAATGAAATTTATTGTTCATGTTCACATTTTGTAATGTAAATATGTGCTAGAATGTGTACTTTTTTGTGTTATTATTTATATTATTTTACAATTATGGAATATATTGTTCAGTATTCTATAGTTAAAAAAAATTTATGGCTAGTAGCAGTTGCAGTCTTGTAAATTTTGATAAATTAAACTCTCCCTTTTTGCAAAGGAGCATATATTCTGAACTGTGGCTACTTGTACTAGTGAGAAGAATTGTTCAACAAATTGGCATAATTTTTATCCTCAGTTCAGGTTTTTATATAAATAATGATGTACCTATTGTTTGTGTCTTGTTATTTTGAATTGTGTTTGGTGGACTGCTTTATGTGGTGATTTCAGAGGCTGCTTTTGAGTTTTTTTGTTCAGAGTGTTTGTAAATCTACATTGTTATGACATCATATTTGCTTATTAATCTTGTCTGCAGTAAGTTATTAGATATATGTTATATTTCCTCTAATGACCCCATTAAATTTTCTTGCCTTCTACAGGCCAGAACTCGTTCTTATATTTCATTTACTGGGTAATGAATTTAAAGCTAAATTCTCAGCTGAATGCTGCTAATAGTGCTTTTGTGTGAGTTAGGTTAATAAATAAATGCTCTCTGTCTCTCACAAATCTTGTACATCTCCTTACGTTTTAGATGAATAAGAAATGTGTTACTATATATATCCTCTTTACATTTGTGCTATCAAAATATTGAGGAAAGTGCAGCATTTATTATAATACTATTATGTATGTTGTTGAGTCTTTCAGGAGATGAAGTTACTGAAAATGGTCAGTTCATACAGATTTTGAATACCTTTGATTTCATTGGATGTGGCCGATTTTTAAAAAATCTTCACATTTTTTATTTATGCTAATTTCTTTCAGTTATTTTTGAACTTTTTTCTAGTTCTAGAAATTGGTGTTTCGCTAATGCCACACCTTTGTGTATTTCTAGATGGGTGGAATGCGAGGCATGGTGCCACGCATGCCCTTCAGCATTGGAATGCCTTCAGGTGCCGGGATGAGACCTTTCATGGCCAATGGAGCTCGCCTGCCCATGGGGGTAAGTAATGCAGTGTAGGTTTGTGTCACTTGTGATGGTAACTGAACATGGTGAATCATGTTGGTGTTTTATTTTTCTACCTGTATTGTGTATTTAAAGCTATTTTATAGACTACCTGGCCAAAAGTTTGTTTGCAACTGGTAAAATGTGTCCATGATTTAATTTTTTCTAGGTTTCCTTGGAATAAATTTGAATAAAAAGAATACAGTAACAACAGTTGCGCTCAGTGTCATTGGTAGTCAGTACTGCACCTGCTTCCTTCCTTACAAAGAGCTTGAGTAATTCCACTGGAAAGGCCTACAAAACTAACCTCAGCCTTTAACAAAGTATAGTTATAGATTACCACAAGGCTTAGAAATCTGTCAGGAAATTGTCTCAAATGTTGACCATAGGACTTAAGACAGTGCAAAGAACAATTGCGTAGGGGAAAGAAGATGAAGTGTGGTCATTCAGTGGTAATAGTGGCAGGGTTAAGATTCTGATACAATACCTGTGACAGACATTCTTTGAAGTGGTTGGTGAAAGTAAATGAGTGGAAAAGTGTTCAGGAGTTGACTAGGATGTTCAACAAAGGTTCTACAAAATTTTCTGCTTGCACCATGTGCCAAGAACTGTAGGAAATGTGTTTAATGAGTTGCATTGCCACCAGGAAACCATTAGGGAGTAAAACTATTCAAACAAAAAGGCTCTAATTTTCAAAGATCTAGTATTGTGAAATTGGTATTGTGTATTGGAATATTGCATTTGCCAGCATGAATTGTATTCAAATTTTGCATTTGCATTTTATTCCTGAATACCTTGAAAACTTTTGGTATAAGCCTTGCTTAGGAAAGTAGCCCCTAATGAAGGATTTATTCAAATATATTCAAGAATAATACTACGGTGTGAATAATTTTTGGCGTAACTGTGTTATTGTTGCCTCAGTCATGTTGCTGTTGTTTCAGTTATGTTATTGTTGTCTCACTTAGGCGATTGTTATCTCAGCTATATTTATACAAGTCCAATAAAATCTGTTCTTTGTATTCAAATGGCTGCTAACAAACTATCTTAGTGGTAGATGCATTTTTTTATGGCTATTTTTTTTTCCAGGGCCCTTTGAATATGTTGCGACCAGGCGTCGCCGCAGTGATGCCTGGAGGACCTATGTCGGGGCGCATGGGGCCTCAAATTAGGCCAAACATTGGCCCACCTATGCAGGGGGTGATGGGTCCCCAGATGCGGGGCTTCATGGGTGGTCCTCAACATCGGATGATGAACAGCAACTTGCAAGGAAGACTTATGAATAACAATGTCAATTGTCAGCAGCAGAGACCTAACAATAATAACCAAGCAAGGACAATGAATAATCAGCAACAGCAAATGAAGAGTAACCAACAACAGGGAACTAACCAACCAGGGCCTCGTCTTGCTACTGTTAGTGCTGCTGGAAAGCGCAAGATTGGAGCTGGAAACCAGACATCTGGCAGGGCCAATCAAGTACCTAAAGTAGTGACCAATGAAAATCATGCTACCATTAGAACCAATCAAGCTGCAGAGAGCGGTAATTCTGGTAATCAGACAGGCTCTTCAAGTAGTCCTGCAGCCAATCCCGCTTCAGGGTCGCGTCTAAAGCCTCCTCCTTGCTCTGCAGGGCCCAAAATTGTCAAGTTGGGCCAGGGTGGGGCCCTCAAGAGACTCTCTTCTGGCACTCAGGATGAAGGCCCAGCTGCCAAGCAGCCCAAAACTGTAAGTCTTGGTTTCCCAAATTCTTGTGCTCTATATCAGCCTGTTATTGTTTTTCTCATTGCAGATTGTGAATTACTATTGGACTGTAAAAAATATATTTCTCTTTGTAGGAATTTTAATATGCGGTGTTTTATTTAGCATATAGATACTTAATTGGTTTAATTTACCTGAACAAACATGTGTGAAGTCTGATTGCATTCCTCAGCAGATAATTGTAACGTGTTATTGAAAATGCAAAACATTATTTTATATGAAATTTTTAGAATTCAATTTTCTTCCTAATGTGACAGACATGATTCGAATTTTAATTTTAGTGATCAATTTTATTTCGAGGGATCAGATCTGTCCATACTCCTTGAGGAATTATCCTTGTTTAGGCCATCTAATTTATGTATCTATTTTGCCATGCGATTTGTTAGGAAAGTCTCGTGTGAGTTGATTTTGGAGTTACTCGAGGCCTGCCATGTTACCTCTCCTCGGGTCTTCTTGAGTTGAGGGACCAATGTGCATCTGAAAACTTCATCTCTTTGGAAAATCTTTCTGGTTCCCTTTAATTGTTTTCACGTGAAAATACCATTGATGCCTATGGAAATGCATTCATGTATACCTCATTGTTCAATTCTTCAGCTAAAATATATTGAAAATGATCAATTTGCCGTAAGAACTGAGAACAAACTGGAGTTGGTAGCTGGCTCACAAATAGTATTCAAGTATTAAAGCATTTATGCAAACTGTTATTTCATGTTTGCTCCCAAAATGCAAGCATAATTTAATCTGATTTAACCAATTGGAATAATTTGCTTTGGTATAATCAACTTACTTGATAGTTAGCTTTGCTATAGTCTAAATATGGTGCAGCATAGGGAAAATAGTAAATGTACCCTGTGACTATGGTTACCTCATTGAAACTACCTTCATGACTTTGGCCTGTCTGTTGAACTTGTAATATGACTATGGTTTCCCTTTGAAATTCCCTTGTATTGCTATCTATTCTTTAACTTGAGTGTATTCTTTAACTTGAGTGTGAGCTTAATGATCTTTTTGTAGGCTCTGAGCGCGGTGGTGGGAGTTGCCAAGAAGGTTTCCGTCCATAGTCGCCTGGGCAGCGCTAAGCCCTCAGCTCCTGCGACTGCTGCTTCGGCCTCCACTGGTGCTACAGGAACGACTCAAGTGTCTGCTTCTGCTGAGGTAAACGCCTCTAGACGTGTCTGCACTAACTCAAACTGACTTCTTTGTATCAGACAAATTCAGAGGTGCACTTACGGGGTATTCCTTCCGTGTGTGTTGGGCATTCTTTGGTGAATGTGCAGATTTTTTCAACTCAAATGAAGGGAAAGGAGAGGTATATCATTTGTGGCAACCCTCTTTAGTGCACCTTGGAGACGTTGAATTTGTTAAAGAATAGATTACTACAATTACGTCATATTGTGAGTGCTTGGTAAATTAATAGGCCTCGTCTTTTTTTACTCCTGTAATTGAAATTGATGTATATATTCGTCTGTCCTGGCGAATATCTACATTCTAGAATCCTTCGCAATAGGTGATAATTCATTAAGTAGTAACCATTTATTCAGTTATTTTTATAACCATTTCCTACCGTATGTATGTTTAAAACTTTTATGATTTATTTCTCCGTTTTTATACATCACGCATTTCACTTCCGTTGACACATTACTGCAATAATGCGTTTTTTTTAAATGCGCGTTAGCGAGAAACCGCAGAATGTGACCTGCAGCATGGCGAGGGACGACCTCATGCTCGTTTTGACTCGAGACTTCTCTGTATTCTGAGTACCCTCCCACATTTTTCCAGTGCTTCTTTCAAATATCTAATATTTTATATTTCTAGGTCTCTAGTTTGAACTACGAAGAAAAGCTCGCGGCTCAGAAGAAGGCGCGGGAAGCAATTCTAGCAAGGAAAGAAGCCAAACGCAAACAACAACAGCAGCAACAGCCAAAGCAGCAACAGCAACAACAACAACAACAGCAGCAGCAGCAGCCAACACAACAGATGCAGCAGCAGAAGAAACAACAGAAGATGACTCCAAAAAGTGTCCAAGCTAAAACTGCTGCTAAACCTGCGATTAAATCTATTGTTCCCTCAGGTGTGTTCATTTACTGGTGTGTTGTGGTCAACAGCCTCGAGTCAAGTTTTCTAGTCATGTTCAGTCTGTAGATTTGTGTATGGTCAGAAACGGTGCTTTATAAATAAATAATACATTCTGGATTTCTTTCCATGGATCTAAAGTAAAATCTGGACGTGAACAGGCGATATATCTCACTTGTGGGATCATTGACATGATAAATACTGATTCCATTGCGAACATAAGTTAACGTGGAGTTATCTAGTTACGAGGGAATGAAATTATATGTCATAAACGTCTTCATTATTCGCCCTTGTTTGTGTGCATGTTTGGCATTGGCAGCTCACTCAAGAGCCCTTTCTTATTCTACTATTTAGTGAATAGTAATTATCGTTGCTCATGATGTTTTCCGTAAAAATGTGTCTTGCTTTGAACTTATATGGGTGGAAAGCTGTGTTTTGAGGAAAGTGTTAGATATATCGATTGGAGCCTAAGAATATTTTTACTCCTGGTAGTTGCTTCTGCTTATACCTCACTATCATCAGTGAGGAGGAAAATGTTCATGCAGGCATTCTATTACTACTTGGAATAAGGAACTGTCACTCTATAATCTCTACTGTTTCTGCTAACACTGTTAGCTCTTAGCTTTGCCTCATAATTGAAAGTAAATGAGTTTTTTTATTGTCTTTAGATTTTTACAACATGAGCTGTATATATTCACTATAGTTTACTAGTTGGCTGTGAATCTTATCATCAGTTATTGCGTTCAAACTAAGATTCTTTTAGTTTTACAAAGCAGTTGGGAATATGTAGTTAACCGATTTCCAAATAGTTTCTCCTGGAGCTTCCGGTAGTAGAGGGAAGACAGTAATATAGTAATGTTCTATGGATTTCTGATATTATACATTCATTGTATCCTAAGTGAGCATCCCGTAAAGTTTATTTCAGAATAGTCAATTCTTATCTTAGCACTGTTTTGCCATACCCACACCGCACTTCAGCAGCAGTTGTTCTCTGAAGATGTGCCGTAGTGCAGGAATTGTCCTCTTGTAACACTGTAGTGAAGAGGCAAATGGTGAGCCTTGTTCTATTCTCTGCTATTAGTGTCTCGTATATTTGGTGGAGTTGAAGGCACTCCTCAACCCTCATAAAAACCAGCAATTTAGTCTTGCCGCGCCTGGGTAGCGCTACGGAATACAATTGTTAGCTGTTTTCCCATAGAAAATAATCGGATTTTATTCGCGTTGTTTCAGGAACGAATTTAAGCTTTCTCTTGTAGTGTTAAAAATTGAAGATTTATTGATGTTACATGTGCCTAGAACTGTCATCGAAACCGAGAATGTTTAAGAAGGTAATAAGAATGCCTTATTATTCTCAGCTGCCCCAGCACAAGAGCAGCAGAAGCAGAAGATCACGGTGCTGACGACTCAGCCTCAGCCACGCACGAGCGAGACGGCTGTGCAGAAGCGGCTGAGCATCATCCAGCAGAACAGGCTGGGCAACTACCAGCAGCCTGCAGCCTCCCAGCCAGACCCGCAGCGGCCCGCGCTGTCACAGCTCACCCAACGGCAGCCTCTCCAGCAGCGACTCCAAGCGTCCCCAGTCAAAACTCAGCAAGAGAAAACAGCTTCTGCAGCGGCAGGCAGAGGAGGACGAGGAGCATTCCAGGGTCGGCTTGCTAGAGGTGAGACCGTGGGACTTAGCTCCGCTGTTGGTAGTCCCCCTGCATATGATCTTGGTCATGCTCTACTTCAACTCTTTAATGCCCAAGCTATTGTTTACAAAGTTTGTTCATGCAATATATAAAATACGCATCGATTGTGTATTTTCGTACACAAATTTAGCGCTAAGTTATTAATTGAAGGAATGAAGCGCGATGTTTCCAATATTATTCAGGCACGCTATTAAGCTATAGAGGGCAAGATCCAAATTGGCGTTGGGACATTTATTGTGCCACTACTAATCATGCGTTTCGTTTCATTGCTCTCATAACTGTATTTTAGTAGGCTAGGTTTTGTGGCACGTGCGATTAGGGGGCTGTAAGCAAAACATAGACCTTTTGAGCTTCGCTCATCCGTATTATCCGATTTTTGTTGTTGTTGTTGAGTTATTGTTGTTATTATCGCATGATGGGTTAGCTTGCTGTTCCTCCTCCAGTAGTAGGTACTCATTTCTTAGGTCTCCATTGTGTGGATCCTGCTGGAATTAAGGAGGCTTTGTTTTATGACACTTCTGGGTTGCTATTTCATTCATTTTCAAATTAGGTGTATTTAAATATAAGTATCTCTTAAGCCCTGAGGAGTTAACTCAAATAATTTAATCCGTTTATTTATTTGTGGTAGCCTCCATATTTAGTAGAATGGATGGCATTACAATGAGCTCTGAATACCTGTGCATATACGACGGACGGAAAAATAATATTTTAACGTAGGGAAGTAGTTGAAACTGCTAGTGATGCGCTTGCTCTGTGCAGAGATAGGTCTTGAAAGGGGAAAAATGTGAAGATGTGCTTTTGTACTGCAGTGATGAAGTTGCTACTTATGCTCTTCAGTTACAATTTTTGAGTAACCTCAATAGACACTTAGATCGTATCGCTCGATGATTGGGACAAACTGGCAGCATTTCATCTTAGTGAAAGGAAAGAGAGATTGAAATTCTAGGATTAATTTTTTTTGTCATATGGATAATCCAGGACACATACTATAGTTTGACCAAAAAATTTTTGTCATGAAATGGACAACTCGGTACACAAAATCTTTTAGCCCAAAAGGGTTTTGTCATTCCTGGGCCTAAATTTTGGAAAAGCGAACTCTCAGAATAAATTTTACTGTATAAAAATAGAAAGAAATAATAGTGGCTGCCTGCAGCGCGACTAAAATAAGCACAGGCTTATATCGTGTGCCAACTCATTTCATGATTGGCCGCTGAATGTGCAGTGAGTACTCAGATACCTCAAGCTTGCATCATGGAAGAGAACTTCTACATTTTTAAAAAATTAATAAGAGCTCATTAGATCTTCTGATTTTCAACCCCAACTCACTATGACCTTATAAGACCCTCGTCTGATTGTACGATTCTGACCTTCGAAACTCTAATTACATCTAATGAAACATTTCTAATGCTGCATTATATGTGAGAACTTAACATTAACGTCTGATAGGTATACTCAGGTTGGTGTACCATGCCAGGTGTAGACTCAGACCAGACCTGTGGCCCTACACTTAGCGGTTGAATTTTTTATTCTATGACGTACACACCGTATTAGGTTGCTGAGTGCAGCAGGTGGGGTTAAATTTTTTTATACATGAGGGAAGAAGCATTTTTTTATCAGATGTTTGGTATTTGTCTTTTACCTTAAAAGTTTAACAATGGGTATACTACGAATACATCACTTGTTTATGAACTAAACTGTATTTTGCGTACTTCACATGTAAATTTTTATTATAAGGTGGTGGCCGCAGTGGTGCGGCAGCTGGCAGGGGAGCGCGTGGTGGCAACACCGCTGCCCCTCCCCGCTACTCGGGCCCGCCCCCTGCAGCGTCGGGCCCGCCCCTCCCTGGAGGGGTCACGAGCCGTCTGGGTCTGAACCTCCACCCTCCTCCTGCATCGTTCCCGCCCCCTCGCCTTCCTCCACCATCCATGTCCCACAGACCCCCCATGGGTCCTTCCCAACTCCCACCACCTCCACAACAGAGTGGCATGCGCCCCCAGAGGATCTCCAGACCTCCGCCTCCCTATGGAGCGCCTCCCCCCGTGCCGGATGTCAAGGTGCGTGGACCAGTAGCTCAAACAGGCAGGTTGGTTTACTCTGCATAATTTATACTAAAATGTTGAATTATTTAAGGGGAAATCAGGGTAATTTATTTGTACGATAGTATACAATTAGCTCATAAGCTGTCCCATTGGTCTGACTTTAGCTACCTTCTTTGGAAGGCTCTTGACTAGGCATTGTGATCTATTTACCGTAATTTTACCAGCATATTGTTTCATCATCTGTATGTATAAAAATTCTTATAAATCTCTACCCCTCAGGGGGCATAGGATAGGCCATAGGCAA
>VOMN01139619.1:0-22073 GCA_014899125.1 Orchestia grillus | reverse complement strand
TCTGAATTACAGCCCTTGAAAATTTGGTATCGTTTTTTTTTGGGACACCCTGTAGAGAGTGTTGCGTATGTTGCACGCTTGTGTGATGCCTTTGACGAGATGCTTTGTGATTCCCAAGTCACACTGACTTGGCATATTACAATCCCCCAGACACAACGACAAGGTACATTACATTCACCCTGTCACAGCAACTTGGCACATTACAATCTTCCAGACACAACACTTACGCATTGCAGTCCCCCAGACACAACACTTACACATTGCAGTCCCCCAGACACAACACTTACTGCAGTCCCCCAGACACGACACTTACACATTGCAGTCCCCCAGACACGACACTTACACATTGCAATGCCCTGATCAAAACGACTAGACACATTACCATCCTCCAGTCAACCCGCTTTTCGTTGCACGCCACCGAGCGAGAAAAAGAATTCTAATGTGCCATTTCCGTGCAGGTAACAATTGTTCAGAGCTGCTGACGCTTCTCTGTGCCCAGGACACTAGTAGCAGCCTGGAGTCAGTGGCCAGTGAGCTGTGCTACGGGCCTCCTTCAGGCAGCTCTGTGCCGTCCATCCATAGCCTGCTTTCCGCTCAGCTCGTCGGAACCTTCGACGTCAACCCCCTAGAGCACTTGGATCAAGGTCACGATAACCTCGAAGAGAGCGTAAGATGTTATGATCGGATGGGAAACGTAGAAGATATTCAAGATAGTGGCGGTCAGCTTCAAGGCTATGAGGACTATCCGGAAGATTGTGATGATTTAGAGGATGGTGTACTGACCCCCCAGCCAGATATTGTTCTCACCCTCAGTTCACACGGCACGAGCAACATCACGTCGCTTCCTGATAACGTTATTGATGGAAACTGGAGAACTTTATTTTTGCCTGCTGGTGTCAAACTTTTGGGGGGCTCGAATGAGCATCTCGTGTACTTGGACGATTCTGGTGACCGACTTTATTTTGGCAAGGTCGAGGACTGCTTCAGAGAGTGCTCATGGGCACTCATGTGTCTACCGTTTACCGTTTCTTTTTTTGCCGTTTCGTGCACTGGAAACAGCATCTACCTTGTATCTGGTGGCAAACTCTACGTCTGTTGCTCGCTGTCAGCTACCCAGAACTTGCTCTCCAAGGACAACTTGCATTCTGATGTCAGAAATGATTTGACAACTGCCGTGACTCGTCTTGAATCATCCGTCAGGGACACTGCATTAACTAATGTGAGTGGTTATATATCTCCAGCTATTGTGAGCTCATTGACGAGCACAGATACCGAAAATCGTCCCCTGCATTTGAACGTCGAAGACAGTGTCAAAAGTCGATCTCGCTGTGACATGCAAGACTCTCTAGTCTGTCAGGATAAAATTAATATTGAAGATGGTTCTCGAACTAACAACGTCCTCGAAAGCGAGTGTTTTTCTGAAGGGGAAACTGAGGAGAACCTTACGCTTGAGAAACCTATAGAGGAAGAAATGGTCAGCAATGAAGACAGTGCCTCTGTTGGAGTAAATGCCAATGCTGGAATCACTGCACCAGCTCGAGATCACGCTTTACTTCGTCGTACTGACGGCTTCCCACCATCGTCTGGAGGCTCCAGTCTTGATGTCTCAGCACCGTACCAGAGATCCGTCACACCTTCGTCAGGAGTCTTGTCCTCCTTCGTCATGCGTTCCAGGCCCGTGGCGACTGGCGTGCGGGTTGTCGCTGGTGACGATCAGGTTGTTTTCTTCATCACTAATGAGGGCAAGGTGGGCAGTTTTTATAAGGAAATGTCTTTGGATTCTTGTTTTAAGTGTAATTTAGACATTATCTTACCCTGAATACTGGACGTGTTTTTTATTTGTCCCAAAGCAGATCCTCTCAGGGGTCACAGTATAGTTAGGTTTGTCTATCGTATGCTATGGAAACGGGCGTCCCCAGGAGAGCACTGTTAGGCTACCTCAGCTATAGATAGGCCTACGAGTCTTTATCTGTGCCCGCTTAGTTTCTTTCAATTTTTCACACATTCTTCACCATCTCTTCTTTGTCTTTTCTTCTTCATTCTTAACTTGCTATTTTTATTCGCAGGGGATCCTGTGCGGAAACACACC
Organism: Orchestia grillus; assembly: GCA_014899125.1. Lineage (NCBI taxonomy): Eukaryota > Metazoa > Arthropoda > Malacostraca > Amphipoda > Talitridae > Orchestia > Orchestia grillus. Next base: position 19,984 of record VOMN01139619.1, on the reverse strand, counting down.
GTGTGCATCAATTTCCCGTTTTTTATAGTTGATGCTACGTATAGTCATTGTTCTGTATAGTCCTTTACATAAATTCCCCGGTCCCTTCTCTTCGCTCTCTTTGGATTACTTTTCATTGGCCGTTCGAACAAATTTATTATCCAATTCCAAAGCAGATTTGTGGGTACTATATAGAACCTCCGTACCTACGATATAGCAGTTTTGTGTGTCCGACATAAAGTGTGGGTGCTTTATGGTTGCATTTTTAGTCCCATGATAAACCATTACACGACATTTAGTACTTGTTTTTGTATTGTGCCAGGTTTACGAGTTGGGTATAACAACTTGATATATGTTATTTTTTCATGAGATCAATATGGCTGGTTAACACATTATGTCTGTATAGATAGGACTAATGTGCAGTTTGATAATTATGAAAGAATTTGACTATGGCTCAGTTATTATGTCCTGACTTGGTACAATTTAGGGAATATTGAGGCTCGATGTCGAGTGTGTGCTTTCCGGCGTCTATATTAGATATGAATTTAAACTTTCAATATTACTAACTTTTTTGCTCAATAATCGTCTCGTTATTTAGAGTTTTTCTCAGATATTAAGATGGTGAAATTCATTGCAATAGGGTACCTTGCGTCAAGCCTTACCAGTATTTTCATTCTTTAGGTGTGGTGCCTGCTTCTCTCCGTCAGTGGCCAGCGAGGCTCGGTCGCGAGTAGACGTGCTGTGCCGCTTCCGTGTGAAGAGCACACAGAGTTCGTGTCTCTTGCTTATAGAGACAAGCTACTCTGGGCCCTGGATGCTAAGGGCAGGATATTTTTCAGGTACAGTTTTAAAGGAAAATGCGGTTCGAAAAATCTGCCTTAAGGAGATAAAGTGATAATGTTAAATTTGAAGACCACGTGCCACAAATTTCGGGGGGTATTTTTTTGTGTCCTCAGTTTGGATGCTATAACTTTTATTTAATTCTGTCTGTCCGTTCATTTGAGATGAAGTTGATTTTTAGCACGAAAGACTTTACCATTCAGGGAAAGACTTTATTATTCAGGGAAAGTCTTTATTAGTTAGGGAAAGTTTTTATTAATCAAGGAAAATCTTTATTATTCGGGTGAAAGACTTCATGGACAGCCTGCTTCGAGGTACGGTTCTCATTAATCATTTTGACTGTTCTAAACAGTTTTGATGTCCATAAAATCTATCGATATTATTGGGGATTTTTTTAGTTTTATGGTGTGTTGAAAAATTCTTGCTCCAAAAGTAGGTATTGTATGCCATGGATCCTCGTTATGGGATGTTGAATTTTGCATCCGTGCAGCTGTAGGTACTGCGCGCAAGTCTTAATTGAGCCCACGCCATGTCTACACATCCGCGTAAGTCTATCTCTGTTTTGTATGTATAGATCGCTGGCGAATTCGTTGAGTTTCTTTCAAAATTGTGCCTCCTTCCTGTAAAGATGCAGTGTACACGTCCACGTCCTAAATCTTCTATTGTGAAGCTACTGTTCGGTCAAAATAATATCAGTTTTTCAACTGAAATTGCCTCGTTAACAACATTCAGTGATGTTTGTGGAGACGATTGTGCTATTTACAACTTCATGACGAATTTTATATTTGCAGAGTGGGTCAAAGTGCTGAGTGCCCCGTGGGGCTGTCGTGGGGCATGATGCTTTCTGAAGAAAATGTCCCTACTCAAGAGTATGGGCTGCAGACGGACTCTTCCATTTCTCTTGACTCCTTCTGCGTTGTTGACTCGCAAGAGCGTCCCAGGAATGACTCCTATAACAATCTCGGCCTTCCGCACGAGCCTTTTCCTTGTGCTCCTTCGACAGCTCCAAATAGCAACAACAGCAACAGATGTTTACAAAACATGAGCAGTGGTACACATGGCAACAACAACTTCAGTGGAAACATCAACCAGGTCAATAACAACAATGATGATCATACGAAGGTGTTTTTAGATTCGCAAGGCTTTCGTCAGTCAGAGAATGATCAGTTGGTGCCTCTTTCCACTACTCCGGAAATGCGTTCTATTTTCATCGACAATGGTGCATCCATTGACGCGTCGCCTCAGCCATCAAATAGCAGTGCTACCAGTCGTTCTTTCAACGAAACCTACACTCAAAACTTGTGCACCAAAAACTCCAGAGTGGTGTCGGTCACCATCTCCGGAAGCGAGGTGGGCTGGCGAGTGACAGCGTGTGGAGATGTTGCGTTTCGGCCAGGCGTGTCTCCCCCCATTCCTCAGGGTGCGAACACCGAGTGGTGGCAGATTGTGACACACGGCAACACCATGCCGAGCCAACATCGACAAAAGAAGCGCGGCAATTTAAGGAAAATCGTTGATTGTCAGGCAGGAAACAGCACTTCACTTGACTCTGACTCAGAGGCCAACACTAGGACACTCGCCATGATATCCAGCAGTGCTTCTTTTTTGTGGCTGAGCAGCCCTGGAGATCGCTTCGCCCTTTTGCACCCAGTGGCCGCCACGGGGGCTGTTTGGTCCCCGACTGGAAAAGATCACTGGTCCACAATATCAGCCGAGGCTCTTTACGCTCGTCACGGGGCTCTTGCTTGCCTCAGCCCCACCGGAGGGCTTCATCTCATAGACCCCACTTCGTTGGTCCCCACGCAGGTGCCATTGCCGGATACCCACCCTGCTGTTTGCGTGGCACAGCGGCCTGAAACTTTGTGGCTTTTGTCAGCGTCTGGGGACTTATGGATCCGTGGAGACGTTTCATCGTCGTGCGTCGTGGGCACGCACTGGCAACGGTTGGATCTGACGCAGATCAGCGACGTACACCTGCGGCATGTGAGCCTCGGCATGGAAGTAGCGTGGGCTGTGGACACCCATGGAGGAGTGTACATGCGACAGGGAAGTCTAAGCCCCCCACATCCCAACGCTTGCCCCCAGGCATGGCTGCAGGTGGACCGTCACCCTTTACCTAAAGCGGCGATATTCACAAAAGTATTCGTGGGCCCAGATCGCCAGCTGGTGTGGGCTATTGACAGCCGTCATTGCGTGTACGCGAGAGTCGCTATCTTCTCTGACCTGCCCATTGGGGTGGACTGGGAGCCTGTGTCCGGCATCAGAGCCTTGAATATGTCCATCAGCGAGACAGGGCGCGTGTTCGCCGTGACCGAGGAAGGAGAGGTGTATGAGAGACAGGGCGTTGACCCGCCTTCCAACTACATCGGCTCAGCGTGGCACAAACTGCCTGGCACTCTCGCCAGTGTGTCAGGTATGTTGGGAGCTATCAAAGTGTAGTGGTACTCTTGAAGTATATACAGTTTTCGAATCAATGTGCAGCATCGTCTTCAGAAGCGAGCCAAGTTATAATGAGTTGTCGCTATCCAGCACGTAGGCAGGCACTTGCATTATGCTCCTCAATATTAGAATTTCATTTGATTTCCATTGCGTATGTAGATATAAATATAGATGTGAATTCTAAACTTTATGGGGACTCCTGTCCTCAAAGAGGCACTGATAGGTTACCTCAGCTATAGCTAAGCCTTCCGGATTTCTATCTTTCGTGTCCACTTTGCTTTTTTCCATTTTCATGCCTTCTTTGCTGATTATTCTTTTTCTTTTCTTCCTCTTCTTTTTTCACTTGCTGTTTCTACGCGCAGGGAATCTTGTGTGGGAACACGCCCTGTGCATAGATCCCACGCTTTTTAAAGCCCACACTTAATGGTCCCTTCTTTTCGCTCTCTTGAATTCGCTTTTGATGTGGCTAGGGTGCTTTAAACTAATAATAATTGTAATAATTCTTAATTTTATGGAGTCTGATTGAGAAACCTCTTAATTGTGCATCGTGGAGCACACCCAGTCCACACAACAGTCTTAATTTTTATCAAAGTCCGAGCAATGATTCGTCGGCTGGTCCAGGTCTGTTGACACATCAGGACTGGTTTCACAGGTCACAAAATGTACTGGCTAATATTAAATGACTACCGAAGCAATACTCGTTGCTGTCTACAGCAGGAACTGCATATTGTTGAAACATTTTTGTCTTATATCAGTCATGTCTTGTTGATAAAGATCCCCACTAAAAGAAGAGAAAAATCTCGTTTTAGGTTTAAGTTTTTCGTAGAACCTTGATAAAAAAATTATAATCACCATGGCTGTCAAGTTGATTCCTCGTAATATTTTTTTATATTTTCGACCTTCTATCACAAAGGTAGCCCAAAATTTACCTCGAGTCACTCGACACGAAAAGCCTCCCTTCCTCACGGGCGGCATTTTCTCCAGAAATGTCTCTGTCGCATGTGAAAGCGTTGCATTTTTTCCAATTTCCACGAGCCCATTTCCTGGAAATTTCAAATCCACTTTGAGAACTTGCTGGAGATGTTATGTTCGTATACCTAACCCTTGCAACTCGGCTGGTGCCTACATGTGCTTGTCAAAACGTCTCAATATAAACCCTTTAGCGACCAGAAAGACATCACTGTCTTGTTTCATAAGGATGCTGATTTTTTGTAGGAAGCTCAGTGCAGTCATTTTGCAGATCAGCATAAGGCTGCAAAGTTAAATGCAGCCTTGTCGTAAAAATGATTTGATCGTTAGAGGGTTAATTCCGGATTGAATGGGCTGGATAATATTAAATTCTGGTTTGAAAGGGTTATGAAAATATAAAATTCCAGGTTGAAAGCGTTGCGCCTGATTAAATTCTGAGTTGAAAGGGTTAGACAATATTAAATTGCCTGGTTAAGATGGTTGAGACAATCCTGCGTGTGTGTGTGCAGTGAGTGTGGACGGGCAGCTGTGGGGACTCACCCAGTGCGGAGAATTGTGTCGGCGAAGAACTCTGCACTCCCTCCAGTGGCGCCCCACCACCTCTTCTCCCTGCACCTCCGACCTCCAGCGCTCCCACAGCGAGTCGGAGCCTGAGTCGGCGGGACAAGCAAGCGTCGACGAATCTTGGGAGATACTTACCTAGCCGAGCGACTGAGCGCGTCAGGTTGTAGGAGATACTTACTTAGCCGAGCAACTGAGCGCGTCAAGTCGTGGGAGATACTTACCTAGCCGAGCGACTGAGCGCGTCAAGTCTTGGGAGATACTTACCTAGCCGAGCGACTGAGCGCGTCAGGTCGTAGGAGATACTGGTCTTGTACCGAGCATCACTTTTATTCCAAAGCTACGTATTGTAGATCATTCTGCAAACTGCGTCAGCCTTGTGCAGTAAGTTGATAACTTAGTCTCGCGCACGTTTTACCCGCACCTTGTGAGAAAACACTACGTGCACTTCTCCGATTATGTCAACGAAGCAGGTAAGGTAACATTTGCTGTCCACCGTGTTTCGTCATTCGTTACTCGTTTAGTTTTATTAAAATGCTTACTTACTGAACATTACCGTTAGACTGTAGTGTGAGGTCCGTCTCTGTTAGCATAAGGATCAGCTCATTTAAATTGAAAGTACTTACTCAAAGCTTACGTTTGAAGCCAATGATGGGGGCTGACGCCATGGCTCAGTGGTAGTGTGCTAGCTTATCGTTCGGAAGTCCCGAGTTCGAATCCGGGCATGATGCGCTGATTTTCGTGAGGTTAACGATGTGCTTCCCTTGGGAAAGGCAGTCAACGGTAGTAATTCACCATACAACTCGTGTGCACAAATAGGTACCTAGCGTTTTGTCGCCGAGGTGAATTGTCTTTCGTCTGCCTAATGTCTAGGAAATCTGAGATAAGCCCTGGCTCCTATGCTCTATAAGCTCACAAACTAACCCTTGATTATGGAAATTCGGGGCTTGAGACCTGATTTCATCTTGCTCTCAAGTAACAGCAACCGCGATTGCTGACAAGGAAATCTACTGCAGTGTTCTGGTGAAGGAGTAGCTCGAGATGCTGGCAAGAGGTATCGCTTACCGGGATCTGGGGCTGGCCGTAGCATACTCACTGTACTCGGTGTCTCATTTAAATATATGGACAAGGTACAGCTGAAATAACTCCCGCATTTCGGAGACCTCCAAATGTATATCAGCCGTCAAGGCCACCATGTGGACGATTTATTTTTGGAGGGAAGTTAAATAATTTTTTATACGTATATCTGAGTGATACGTGGTTTTGGGTGATACCTCGTTCCATTTTATTTTTGTAATCCCCCTTTAAAATGCGGGAGTTATTTCAGTTGCACCCTGTACCTCATTTTTAGAAAACTTATCATTAATTCGTCTAACATTGAGCCAGATTCAGCTCGCGTAGTCTCATTAAGTCTTCATCAGTCATTATGCTGTGTATTTAAGATACGTTGCTCGCTTATGTTACTCAAGCTTAAGATCAGGGAGTTGTCGATATTCTCAAGTGAGACATGCATTTTTCTGAGACGTCTACACTGTAAACGTAATGTGTGAGATATTTGAGCATACACTTAGTACACACACGCAGCAAAGAACGCAGCACTATGTACCGAATCAATACTCATGGCCGTATACACACTATGTATGGAATGTATCTTGTTTAAATTATGTGCAATGTACGCAAGGGTCCCTTCTGCTTGCCTTTACGCTCGAAACCTACATGCGATCTACAAACTTCCACGAAGTAGAAAATAAATTTTTAAATATTTTTCTGGGTGTAAGCTCTATGGTACACTCCTTTTTTGCTGAATATTATTTCATTCATGGAATAGCTACAAAATGAATTTTTCACAGATTTAAATTTTTACGAAAATAAAAAATTACGAATGGCCGCCAAACCCCGCGAAATAGCGGGTTTTCAGCGATCCATATTTTATTGAATATTTTTGAAAACCCGCGATAATGCAAAGTAAAGATCACTGTATACAGAGTGTGGACAATGAATACTCCGCTCGGTACGAATTGCATACAAAATGTACAAGTGTACACGGAGAGGGAATGCTCCGAGTACGCACCTTTAGTTTCTCGGAAGAAGTTAAGGTGCTTCGGCCTGGGTCACACTGGTGTGCCGCCTTTCAGGAATGCCTGGCTTAATCTTCCATTCCCGAAAGGAGCAGTCCACTCGTATTTAAACTCGGGACCCCCTCTGTTGGAAGCAAGCACGCTGCCACTTGCGTTACAGAGGCCCTAACCCCCTGATCGCTTGCTGCCTGCATTTCTGTGTCTGTCCACACGTCTCTTCGTGTCGGCGACGCATTTAACAGCTTCACCGTCCAAAAAAGCGGTCCTCACTCGATGCCTCTTCCAATGAGGTAGGACTCAGCCCGCGTTTCTTCCAGTGTACCTGTTGCCTCGAAATAAAGTTGTTGTTGGCGTATTATACGTACCTATTACTACAGTAAACTTTTGGTTTCCGTGATTAACCCTTTAATGATCAAAATTATTTTGGCGATATGGATGTATTTTCCTTTGTACGAAAACGTAGATGCAGTCTAATGGATTAGGCTTTTCACGGAAAACTAACATTTTTATGAAAGTTGATTTAGAAATCCAAATTGACGGGGAAGAGTTGAATCGTTCGAAAAGTCTGACAAAATCCGATTGTATGAAGGTCTAGCAACTTGGGCCTATTTTTCACTCTTATAGCCAAAAAATAGCTTGGTTTTGTAGATAAAACTATGACGAAGTTTCGTCATAAATCGAATCGTGCGGAATTACGGCACACGAAAGCCGAGGTTCTACTTCACGGCTTGCAGGCCAACGCAAAAACCTATCGCCTCGCTGCGATGGGTCCTAGAGTGTAGTATCGTACAATTATTTGTGTAGTATTAAATGTCTTAAAACTAAGTAACAGACAAATACGTTGCCGTTGTTCGTTGAAAATGAATTATACCACTTTGAAAAAACACTTGATGCTTGACTAATCTGCTCGGAAACGTTTTGACGACGCCTTGTCCATGTGTGGACCGAATATATGCGAGCGAATGACCTATGTCTGGTGCTCACTGAGAGGAGCGTTGCTGAGGGATCTGTTGTATCGCACCACGAGTCTAAAAAGAGCTTTTAACACGTTGCCTGCAGATGACGAATGCTGCTGGTTAATTCAGTTGCTCCATAATGGGCCTCGAATTTGAACGCAGCGACACTCGTGTTTTGAAGTTGGATTCTCACGTTTGTGCTCTCTCTGTGCACTCAGATAAGTGGTATCTAAATATTTTAACAATTCACGTATGAAGGTTTTCATTAACCGCGTTTGAAATGAGTGTTGTCGTACAGGCGAATCGTTGCACAGTACTAGTTGGCTGGTACACCGGTGGCCCAACAGATTGGCAACGTGTTAAATAATACCGGGATCGTGGTGCAATTTTTGTTTTGCTATTGAATTTTTCGTGTTTAACGATCATTTCTTCTCCGTGGGTATTTGTGTGGGAGCTTTGAGACCTCATGTATTTTCTCATGTTCTTTAGATAGAGTTTCAATTTTTGATATTTCTTTAAATCGATTATGAAATCTCCCAGGAAATAGGAAGCTTGCTTTGTGTTATATTTAGGGTTCGTGGAAAAAATCGCAATAAATACTCGTATTCTTTTCTTAAGTTTGAGCTAAAAGTTGATGCGTTAACTGAAGTGAGGCATGGTGACTTCGCATGAATAAAAATGCGTTATATACTCAATAAAATGCTGAATAAAGGTGAATTGAACTGAATATATGTTGAATACTGAATAAAAAAGCGTTGTATACTGAAGCGAGTCATGGCGACGTCACACGAATAAACATTACGAAATAATGTCTTGTGAGAGCGACGGTATTTCCTTAGGTATGTGAGATGCCCCTCAGTGTATAAGTTCCTCGAGTTTCCGCGCTGTAGGCATTAATTTCTTATGTTGGGACGGTCATAGAGCGTTGTCGTATAGGCCTCGCTATTCAGCAGCAGAATACTGTGACAACTCGTATACGTGATAGCTTTTCTTCTCATGCGAATATTGCTCTTGTGTTGAACTATGATATTTATATTTGCTTATTGTAGTCTACTGGTATAATTACTTAGTTTTTTTATATTTATCTAAAATGTACGTCTTTTCATAAACAGTATTGTGTGGAACTATTTTCTCTCTTTCTCGTTTTCAATGCATAAGCCAGGAGCCTGCTTGTGTTGAGACGTGCGTAGCACGCTTTCGTTTCGGTTTCTAAAGTCAGCAGCAGAATAATGTGCTCGAAAGAAAGCTGTCGTGTTGAAGCGGCTTTTGTTGCGAGATGTGTTTCTTTAACAGCTTCATTTTGTTAACTTATGCGTACGTTTGTTAATTTTCTTGGGTGGTGTGTTGTTGTGGAGGATCTCTAAGAGTACCATTATTGCCTTCACGTAGCTTGTCGCGCGTCGTTCTCTTCAATATATACTGCATGTGATGCCTTTCGTTCTTGCGCTTAGAATGAATGTTTTATTGCTTCACTACGTAGTTCTTTTTTCGACGCTTTTTCGATGAACAATCATCACAGAAGCTCATTAGTCTCGTTCCATAGCTTCATGTTTATGAAATGTTCATTTAACGTGCACCAGTTTGTCTTGTTTGTGTTGAACTTATTCTTAGGCTTATCAACTGAACGGCAGTCTGTTTTATATGGAAGAAGAACCTGATGCTATGGAAGCTGGGTATCAAGGCGAAAGCATTTCAGTGCTTTGGAAATCGAGAGCTGTGAAAGGAGAATCGGTGCTTACGTATTATCGGGAGGACCTTTAAAAAAATCGGAATTACCTAACCTAACCTAACCTAACCATTACATTTGTAATTCCGACTGTCGGCAAACCAATTGTTCACTCGCATATTCACCTTCTTTTTGCATGACTTGACGTTACATTGCCAGAAAATGCGCGAGCCAAAGTAGAGCTTCATTTTGTGATTGTTCGGACAGATTCGTTCAGCCGGCAAGATACTTTTCTCCTGAAGGAACACAACAGCCTCTTCCTCAGTGCGCGTTTATTAAATCAAAGATCTTCATACTAACCAACAAACCCTGTGCAAAAAAAAGAAAAAGTAAAAATCAAAAGTCCTCCCGATAATACGTAAGGACCGGAGAATCTCAATACGATGGAGGCTGAGAGTGTAGTACTAGAATTGAGGCCCCTAAAATCATACGGTACCAAATCCCGTAGAGCGAAAATGTCCAATGATAGCGAGTTATTTGGAAGAAAAGGAGTAAAAAGGAAAAAAATTAATTGGTTGTTGAGATATGCGTGGTAAGTCATCAAACTTTGAAGCCGTATTCGGACGATTTTAACGAGCGGCGCTTGGTGTCGGGCGTTCCTGGGGGCCTGAGTTCCAATAGTCCAGAGGCCTAAAGTTAGGAGAGGAGAGTCTCAGCGCTGCGTAGCAGCAAAAAACACTCTTGTTGTTTGAACTGGCAAAAATAATGTGAATCGATACTAAATTGGGTGAGCAACGTTATGCCTTCTATTCCATTATCTGAATACTTTACCCTCGTCATGCACGCTCTGGCGTGACACCTCTCACCGGGTGTGCCAAATCCTGCCTTAGAGGCCGAGCTCAGCTGTGGTGCTAGTGCCAGGCGACGCCTTATGCAGAGTGCGAGGATCAGCCCGCTGAGGTGAAACTAATCATTAATACTTACCTCGGCGTTGCAAATAATTTAATTTGTTCACTCTTTTGCCATTTATTCATCAACATTAGGCCGTGCGCAGACGCACTCAGTAGGAGGTGCTCCGTGATGTTGTGCCCCATTGAGAGCGTCCAAGTACCTTCCCTACTCCTGAGCGTGCATTTGTTGCCGATATTTCATGATTTTAGAATTATTTTATTTCAGGTAAATTAGATTAAATGCAACGTTATGTCTAAATTGAGTCAATCCGACTGTCTTATGGACGCACGATATGACTCAACTGAGTCCATCCAACTGTCTTATGGACGCACGATATGACTCAACTGAGTCCATCCAACTGTCTTATGGCCGCACGATATGACTCAACTGAGTCCATCCAACTGTCTTATGGACGCACGGTATGACTCAACTGAGTCCATCCGACTGTCTTATGGACTCAATTGAGTTCATCCGATGCGCATGTGAACTTACGATTCGTAAGTCACCCGACGAAACTCGCTCAGGGGGCAAAGGAGAGGCAGTAGATTAGTTAGGTTTGTCTATCGTATGCTATAGGGACTGGCGTCTGCATGGCGCTCTGTTAGGTTACCTCAGATATAGACAAGCCTCCGCAATTTCTATCTTTCTGGCTCGCTTTCTTTCTATTTTCACACCTTCATTGTCTCTTCTTCCCCTTTTCTTCTTTTCCTTCTCTTCTTCTTCTCTTCTCCTTTTCTTCATCATTCTAGACTTGCTTTTTCGATGCACAGGGAAACCTGTATTGGAACAAACCTTTTGCATAAATTCTCCGTTCTCTTAGTCCGTACTAAATGACCCCTTCTCTTAGTCTTCTTGAGCCTCGTGAGATAGCATTCCATGCGGCTAGGAAGCTTCAAACTAACTAATAATAATGATAGTAATATATAATAATAAAAATCGACAGGCTCGTGAATGCGCGACGTAACTCCATTGAGATACGAATGTAAAGGGTTTAGCAAAGCTACGTTGGAAGAGCAATGCTAAGCGACGTTGAATTGACCTACTAACCAAATGTTGCGGTCAGTAATTGGCTGGAAATTCTGGTTGGTATCGATGACGTGCGTCTCGCCGATTTGTGCTTGTACATGATGGGCATTTTTTCCTCGTGTGACTGTTGCTGTTTATGTTGAGCTATGAAATATATATTTACGTAGCCTAGTCTACTGGTATAATTATTTAGTTTTTTATATTTATCAAACGTGTGCGTCTTTGTACCTACACTTCTTGTGTGAAAATGTGTTTTCTCATTATCCCTTTTCAATTCACGAGCCGAGGGCTTCCTTAGCCCAAATATGCGGTGTGCTGTCCCAAATATACAGACCCTCAGGGGGGCGTGCTGAGGCGGATATTCCTTAGCGTGTCTCGGGGACATTGCGCTCCTCGGGGTATGATTCCCGAGCTCCTACCGAGAGTTGAGAAAAATGAAAGATATTTCACTCCGATCAAGTCGACATACGTGCGTGGACAGATAAAGTATCCAGTGGAAGGCCATACGTCTTTGAATAAGACTCTGCACCTTCTCATAAAGCCATAGTAACCCAAGATCATTATCAGAGAATTTTCATCGATCACGTGACCCCCAATTTGTGGCCGCCAGACTGGTTGGATTTAAATCCTTTGAGCTATTATGTGTGGAGCGTTGTTGAAAGGGAGACTAATTGACATCCTCGCAGTCCATAGCTTTACTGAAGGCCGCCATTGTCCAGGTGAGGTCCGAATAGAACCAGGACCACTTAATTTCAGCTTATCAACTGTTTCAGATCCCTATAGAAGCAGTCATTGAAGCCAAAGGTAGTTTCGTAGAATAATTAGATAAGTAGCATCAAGGATTTCTGAACAAATTTGATTTAAATATGTACATTTTTTAGGAAATAATATTTATTCAACATATTACAGATGTCCTTAAATAGCCCTTCCGCCCTGTACAACATGAAAGGTTAGTCAAGTAGGAAATAATTTAGGGATTTCACGGCTATTGAATACCTATTACACAGCCTACGTTGAACATAAGTTGATTTCATAAAAGGGATCCTGCCGTGAGAACAACTATCAAGACCGGCACGCGCGTGAGTCCTTGTTTGCATAGGGTACCAACGGCCGAGTGTAGTGTGAGGTGCGTGGGTGTGAAGGCCGCCACTGTGGTGTTGGTGTTCCTCATGAGATGTGTGTAGACATGAGGGCCAGGCGCAAGCAGGAGTATAACATTGGCACAGTCGTCCTCCGTATAGAGTCTCGGATTGCTTCGAGCAAACAACCTCCGTATCATTTTAGTTGCTCCTTATAACACGCTCTATTTGTTTTTTAAGACGCAAATATTTACTGTTATTTGTTGACTGCTCTACTGTAATTAATGCCGCTCATGCGGGGGACGACTGCACAACCGATTTGGCGATCGTGGTGAACAAAGATTATACTTGTGAATTTACTGAATTTACCTGCGATGCTCCACTTCTAGTTGCGTTTGCGGATTTGGAGAGGCTGAAATTACAGGAATTTTCTTATAGGTAGGATTCCTAAGCTCTTCATAAAATCATAAAAAGTTTATCATGTAAACTGAAAATGAACCCGAGACCGAGTTTCACTGTTAAAACCACATAAAATGTGGCGACGCTATGTACACCCTTAATGAAGTAATTATACGGTAAATTCCGGCTGCCTCAATATAATTGATCGAAGTTGCCATGTGAGAGATGAGGCTCTATATCTGCATTACCCGCTGGTCAGATTAATCTTCGCCGCCGTCAAACGCAAGTGTGTCACGCCACCTACTCTAATCAAACCCAGCGGGACTGCAACCTGAGCTGTTTGAGTGTGTCAAGTACCCCGAACTGGGACTTATGCAGAGCTCCAGTTAAATTACCTCAGCTCTAGCAATGCCCGCGGGAGTTCCATCTCACTTTCCCCCTTTGCTTCTTCTAATTTTCATGCCTTCTTCGCTGATAATTTTTTATCATTTCTTCCTCTTCCTTCTTAACTTTATGTTGCTACGCGCTAGGAAACCTGTGTAGGAACACACCTGCGCATAGATTCCATGGTTTTTACGTTACGTACTAAATGGTGCCGTCATTTTGCCCTCTTTGGGTCACATTTCACGAGGATAGGGAGCTTTAAACTAATAAATTTTAATCTACCCATAGCTTCTGTATCCAAACACACTTTTTACGTTTAAAAAAAAACGCAAAAGCTGTTGTCAATTAACATAGCATTATTAAGTTCGCGAGATACATTTCCCTGCTTGTACCTTTTGTTTGGGGACAGCGTCGAACTATTGTGATCCAGTCCTTCGTTTACCAAATGTGAGTTGTTAGTTCCATCATTCTGGAATACAACTTTCGAATTAGATTTTTGGCTCCCATTTCTGAATTTAGTTGTGCATTGGTATCTGAGTCGCTTAACATCAATTTCTTTCAGTAGCTGAAATTCACGTTTTTTTTGGTCGTATGTTCTCTAATGATTTCATAGAACGTAGGCACCGTGGCGTACTGGTAGCGTGATGGCCTCGCAACCGAGAGAACCTGGGATCGAATCTCGGCTCAGGCGAGGCATTTTCACGTAACCAGGGAGTACTTCCCTTAGAAAAAGATGTTTAAACCACACATTCCTCACATCCCTCACCACGCCAGTAGTTGTAAAGCATTGAAAACCCAACAGTTAAACGTGTTGGAATTAATAAGGATCTTTTCCTTATGGACTTAGAGTAAGAGCCTCTCCTCCACGTTACCTTAGATTTGAGGTTACCAATCCCGACCTAATTTCCATGAGCTTGTATCGAGATTAAAGACCGTTCTTTGTGAGTCGCCGCACCACTGCTGGGAAGTCTGAAAGGCTAAGCCCAATGAGAATCAACTTCTTTTTTTAAATGAACAAAATATTTCGTCAACAGTCGTGCATATTCTATGCACTTGAGCGCATGATTATTCTAGTCTTGAACGAGGAATTAAAATTAAGCAATGTATTGTTCCTGATGTCCCTCATTCGGGGCAGTGGAGCTTTCCGTGTTAAACCATCAAAATTTATGTGTTAAGGTTGGTGTGATTATAAGCGCTAGGGGCGGATGTAGTTACTGCTTGTGAGCGCGGACGGTACTCAAACCATCGCAGTTAATTATACATATTTTATGTCTCACCTTCTTGGTTACGTGAAAAAGTAGAAAGGGGACAAAATATCATTTATGCCAAGAATTCGATATCGCCTTTTTTCAGTTATTTCTTAGAAGGGATAACAATTTTCTTCATTCGAATTTTACCAATTCTCCGCAGTGGGTAAAACTACAGGGATACTTCTATCTTTCTTATACATTCCAAGTGCAAGAACATTTCATTCTACGTTGTGGGCTAGTTAGAAACAGCGTTCCTCCACGTGACATAATGGGAGACAACCCTGAGGCGCAGCAGCTGGATGTGGCTTCATCGCGAGGGCAGAAGCTGGGACGCGAGATCGACGTCATGACTCAGTACTTCATACTTTCAGAGCGGAACCCGTACAGCGAGAACAATCCTACGGTAAGGGAACAAAACTTGTCTCCTACGAGGTTGTGTTACAACGTTGGTATTTCAAATGCCGTGAACTTCAAATGCTCGAGTTCTAAATGCCTTGAAATAACTGACATGGCATCTGAGTACTGTGAACAATGCCGAGTTTAATCTTACTTTCCTGATTGGGAAAAGCAAGTCGCTCTGTGTCATCATGAAAACCTGCCGATGCACATGCTTGAGAATCAACTCAGAAACTTTCTCAACGGCTTATCTTTGAAGTGTATGTACGTACAAATAAATTATAATTTTTTTATCGTTTTAACCTAATTAGTATTTCTCAATTTTAGGCGAGCGAACTCTCTTGAAGGGAGTTGACTCGTCTCTGCTACATCGCTCCTGGTATAAACTGACTATTTGTAAGTGCTCTCATTCTCCTGAAAAAATGACACGAATTACCTGATTATTTAGCACATGTACGTCAAAAAACTTGTCGCGGAAAAGATTAAACGTTCGATAAGAGTCAAAATCTTGCAAAATTTCTAGCTATAAACCAAGGAATTATAAGTAAGAATTAGAATTAAAATAATGTAATTTATATGCGCTGAAGGAATGAAAATGGATTCTCAATAATTTACTGTATTAAATGTCAAACCCTGAATTGTAGCTACAAAATGGGGTTCCATTCTTAAGAGCGCTGATCTGATGCCTTCGAATGAACCTGGTAACGGCTCGTTGACTTTTTTTTCTTCGTTGCTTTCCCTGTATTTTGGGATTTGATTTCAGCAAAATTTCATCTTCACTAATATAATAATGAATAGATGCAAGAATCAGCTAGTGTATATAGGTAGCGGTAAGTGTACATAGGTGCATACATGTAAAGTAAAAGTTATTCGGTATCTCTTTCTTGTTACCACCTGGCATTTTTCAAGCACTTTTGAACGACAGGTAATCCATATTTTCCTGCACGCTTATTTTGCCTTCCCAGATTCTAATTGTGGCATCAGCGTTGTAAGTGGGAATGATTGTGCTTGGACCACTGAGTCTGATTATATCAATTTCGATTATTTCATGCTTCATCACAGCAGAGGCTTTTTCTGGCCTAGTGAAGCTAATTCCAAGAAACAAAGCCTGTGCGTCGTGCCTTTGCTGCAGAGATCAGTGATACAGTTAAGAAAATGAAGGAAGGAAGAAAGTAAAGATAAAGGTGTTATTAATTTGCATTTAGCAAGTCACATTTGAATAATCTATTTAACTAATTTAAACTAGTTTATGGTCAACAATCTCCTTCATGCATTATTAAATTGAATTCACAAAGTAACATTTCGATGATCTATTTAGATCACAATCTCCCTCATGGGCTATTAAATTGCATTTGCCTAGTTAAATTGTAACCAGAATCTATTGGGCTGTAGTTTATGATCAACAATGTCTTTAGATATTACAAAGCTTATGGAATAAATTTTTCCAGGATATTTTTTTGCTCACAGTTCGTGTATTTCTTAGGGAGAGAATTCACTCGCCCCTCACACACGCCTAACCGCAGCCAGAAGAGAGAGGGTACACGGCCCCCTCTCCTCCTCCCCCCCTCCCCCCAGCCGGTCTAAATGGCCGCTCTGTTCCGCACGACAGTGGGGACCGATGTGCGGGGTGTGCCGCCCCCACTGTTTGGGTGCACCTGATCGTGTTATTCTCTGATATTCCTGCACCTTGTCGAGAGTTTTTCCTCCATTGGTGCGCCTTATCATGTTATTTTCTTCCTTGGGTGCTGCCTTATCATGTTATTTTCTTTCATAAATCTGCGTCATCATGTTGTTTTCTTTCATTAGTGCACCGTAACATGTTATTTTCTTTCATTAGTGCACCGCAACATGTTATTTTTTTCATTAGTGCACGGTAACATGTTATTTCCTCGTCTGGGCGCCTGATGTTGCCTCAGCCACCGGCCCGTCAGTGAGCGGTCACACCCTCGTAGGATGAGGGGCGCTGAGTGGCGCCTCTGTCGCTGGGGTTGCCGAGTCATCGCCTCCGTGGCGAGCTGACAGGGGTGCTGACTGCTGACACCGTGCTAATGCTGACACCGTGCGAGTGCTGACACCGTGCTAATGCTGACACTGTGCGAGTGCTGACACCGTACAATGCTGACACCGTACTAATGCTGACACAGTGCGAGTGCTGACACCGTGTTAATGCTGACACCGTGTTAATGCTGACACCGTGTTAATGCTGACACCGTGCGAGTGCTGACACCGTGCTAGTGCTGACACCGTGCGAGTGCTGACACCGTGCTAATGCTGACACCATGCGAGTTTAGCTTATACCTTCCACGTCAATTTTTATAAACAGGGAAACGTTGCGTTCAGTTCTTCAGTTGCATTTTTTAATCCGTTTTCGCCTTAGCGTCGACTCCCTTTTTAACAAACCGTAAATCGTTTTCTTTTTTGTTTTTCTCTAGTGCTGTGCATTTATTGCATTAGATACGCTTTGTCAGTCTACGATGTTATTCTGAAAATTTTACAATATTAAATTCTGGAACGTATGTAGGCCTACATATTTCCACTTACAATATCCGCTGGGATACATTGTCCCTATCTGTTCTTCGACTAAACAAAGTGTGAAATACACTGATACATATTACCCCAAACTGTACGAAGGATTTCAATTTTTTGAATGAATGAATGAATGAAGTAGCACAAGTGTCCGCAAGTTTTCATTGACAGTTTATGATCGTGATGTTTGACGGCTACAAGTCTACGATTTTAGTAGCACGATCCAGGCGTTGCATTAGGATCCTGAAACTTGGGACGGATCCAGGGTCACTCCTGCGCTCCAAAATTCTGCGGGATTATCCTGGTATCCTGGTATTCTAGTGTCCTCTGTGCGTAAACCGTTCCTGAGATCTTCATTTTTACCGTCACCAATTTTGCAGCATGTGTGTTACATTCTCTCTTTAGCTGTGCGGGAACCGCTGTTGCGTTGATGCGAAAAATAAAATCAGTCGTTTCCAGGTCGATCGTGTAAAAATGTTGCTTGTTTTGTCGTCCGTTACGGCGTATTAGCGACACAAACAGCGTGTTGGTGGTGCACTAGAAGCGTTTCGTCAGATAATATTCTACTCCCAACCAACTTTAGGATTCTATTTAAGATGAAACCTCAAAACGCTTTGAAAATTTCCTCCTACCGTATTTAAATTCTCACCTACCGCAGGGCATTGTAAACTTGGGCACGTCCGTGAACCGCCTGATGGAACGCGAGCTGGAGGAGAGGCTGAACAGGCCCGACATGTTCGTGTTCAGAACAGCGAACCACCAGCACTACTTCGACCAACGAGGCACCGCCCCCTTGCGGGACGCGCTGTCCTCCTTCTTCTCCAGACATTTCACTGGCGGCAAACCCGTGTCGCCTGATCAGGTGCGTTAGGAAGGGAAATTTCAGATTCTAATTTTTACCGGTTTACAAAACTCACTTCGCTGATGAATGGACGCCGCTTAATTAAGAGGAAGAATGCATGGGTGCGCGGCTCAAACAGTGCTGTTTTTCAACATGTTCGTTTGCGTGATCTTTGGTAGCGTGCCACTGTGCGGTCAAGAACTCGTGGGTTCTGGCGATGTTCTGATTGGGAGGAATAAAACGACTCGTAAAATAGTTGATATTACGTACGAAACAATGCCATAAGCTGAGAGCTAGCAGCAATATGACAAGGACTGCACAGGAGAGGCTACAACTCGCACATGTGCTAATACATACAATAATTCCTGCACGGAATATCCACAGTGCACTTAAACATCCAACTAGAATTGCGAAATCAACAGCTTTGGGATAATCGTCTGGTCACAGCCTAGCTGCATCGAAGGCCTCGTGAGGTCGTTATTGACTGTCTCGATGTATCTTTGGACCATGCCTTAATTTTCACTGTCTCATAAGAAATGTTATTTCACTGTCGAGTTCCCGAAGGGCAGGCGTGCAACGTGGTTAGTTGATTACTTGTGGTATGAGAGAGTCGTCAGGTTGTTGCCTTGCTGCATCAAAGACCGCGTGAGGTTGTCATTGACTGTCTCGATCCATCTTTGGACTGAAATTGGAATGAAAAAATACCTGTCCTCTTTACCCTAAACCAGAGCTCAAAATTTTCAAGAGACATCAAAAAGTAGAGTTATGCAAATATTTATATCGAGACAGTAAGATAAAAATTTACTCTTCTACCATCGAAAACGGAAATGATATTTTGCGATAAGTATCATCCACCGTGCATTCAAAGGTCATCATTAGTGAAAAGGCGTGCGGTCTAAAATATTTATCTCCAAGATTAAAATCGCAATCTTGATCTTCATCTAGGATCACTTTCACCGAATTGGTCGTTATCTTTTTTGTGGATCATTTAGGCGTTCTAATTATGTATGCCTCATATAAGCTTCCAATGACTTTCACAGGAGTAACTAGAACCTTAAAAAAAATAACCTTTATTAATTCCAACACGTTTTAAAGTTGGATTTTCAATGCCTTACAACTACTGGTGTGGTGAAGGATGTGAGGAATGTGTNGGCCATCACGCTAACCACTACACCATGGAGCCCTAATCTCACAACTAATCTCGCATCCCCTGCAAACAATTTGAAATAAAATACACTGCCGCTCAGTATAATTTCCTTCTAGAGGTGCCTGTAATTTAGCCACTCATTTTCGTGCAGTAATTTTTGTGCGCAGTAAATCAGCATTCAATTTGTATGACAGCTGGTAGTGATGAACAGCGCGACGTCTTGCATGGACAGCCTGGCATTCGCCGTGTGTGACGCAGGAGACATCGCCCTCACACCTACGCCCGTCTACGCCAGAATCTTCGTCAATTTCCAGGAGCGGAACGCCGTGAAGATGATGCCTGTGCACCTCCTGCCAAAGGTAAAGGTAACACTGCCTGGTTTTATTTTCGTAAATTTTTAAGAGTACAGCCGACGAGATTGTTGAGGTTATAGCACTGTCGTTAAAAGTTAGGGGAGCACTTTCGGTCGTACTTTCAATGAAAAAAAGAAAAAAAAA
>VOMN01139611.1:0-12649 GCA_014899125.1 Orchestia grillus | reverse complement strand
CGCACAGAAAAAGATAAAAATAGTATCTCAAGCAAGCAGCATGGTTCAGAAATACGACTGTATCATGTCAACACTATGCTAGCCAGAAAGAATAGTTATAATTAATACGCTTGTAACTATGTATCTGTGTCACATTTTGCAGTACATGCAGAACATCGCCGTATATGAATAACTGTATCTATGATGCGCGCACCAGCTACAGTGCCATTTTTGGCGGGGTTTGTCTGCTAGTAGTTATAATTTTCATAGTGACTGAGGGCTACTATACATCGTGCAAAATTGTCGTTTAACTTTATCGAACAATGGTGCATACTGCAAGATTACTTTGTCCGATTTAATACACGATAATCAATTAATAACATCCTGCAAACTCTAAGGTAAGATTTGAGGTACAAGAAATCTTAGCGCTACAAAAAAGCGTAATTGTTAAAGAGTATCCAATGTTTTCATTAGTGGGTGAGAAATATAAAAGTGACACGACTGACTGTAGCTAGGAAGTTAGCCATTAGTTCGATGAGTCTCACAACGTGAATAAAAGCTAACATTGATATTAATGTATGCCACAAGAAATAAACTAAAAATTTTGAATGCTTGAAACGGCTATTTTCCTGACCTTTGAGAAGTATGCTAGAAATTAATACTAATAAAATGACTAATCACTTTTCAAAAAAACACAAGTCTTCAGAACGAAATTCAGAAATCCAAACTGATTCAAATACTAAACAATAACCATTATTTGTACACATTATCTAAAGCTAAAAGGGAGTTTCAATATGAATTGAGTTAAATTGCATAGTTTACACAATACATTTCGAATTTTGAATTTGCACACAAAGAAACTTTAAATAAATATTTCACATACAGTAAACGAAGCAGCCAAAATCGTATATTCCATTGGTCCGTCGCAAGTTACACACTCGCAATGCACCATAGGCGAGTGTCTGTCGGGAGGCCTGGGTAAAACAGAAGATTAATCGCTCAATTTTATTGCTTCTTGGTACGCTTCAATGAGCTCGTATGTAAAATTGTAAAATGGATAATACCCGAGCAGCTGTCGACTAAGCGACGGGGCTTCCGCATGATGAAGACCACCGTGAAATTCTGCCCAGGCCTCATGAAGCCAACCTTGCTGGAAGGTGTTCACCGCACAGGCAAAAATTTCGGTGCGAAAAAATGGCAGTTCAATGACACTGGATGAGCTAGGTCCTGGTACATGAACTTCACGGCCACGTAAGGAAAAATGGACCTAATCATACGAATATTCATTGAAATTTGAATACGATCTGAATGACACCGTAGTATATTTAAACAATACTAAATTAAATTATATTCATACTGAAAACCTGAGAGTTAACGCTTTAAGGGATGAAAGGATGTCGACTTTCACACTTTTTCTGCAATGTATTATTAAAATACTTCGATACGTGAATAAAAAATAAATTACGGCCCTAAATTCACTGTAAAGGACAGTTCGTTCTGTTGGAACAGAGTACATGCAAATTGCACTGAACTTTAAGCGTGAAGACTACTAGCACCCTAGGTCTCCTGCACCTAAACACTCATTCGTGGTTAAAACTCGACTGCACGTACAAGAAACCATTTGAATTTAATCCCTTACTATGTCTCCAAGCATGGACAGCCAAGAGTATAACATGACGCATTCCGTGGCACTGAATGTTTTATCTTCAACCAATCTACCACGGGTAGTAAAATTTTGATTTGGTAATTACTGGCTAATATTTTGGCATTTACGTAAGATTACTACTAGCAGTAACTGCTAACATAGTTAAATTTGTTTCGATATATATATCCCCAATGAAATTTATAATCCCAATGATGCACATACCCACCCTAGTAAACTTGAAGTAAGAAATCGCACCCTCGAAAATTATCTTGATATTCAAATTTAGTCAATGGTACTTAGTGGTGGCTTAACATGTAACACCACTTTTGGAATATCACACAAAATTTGTTTCATTATACTAACGAAATATGAATCATTTTTCTCCACAATAAACGTCTAGTTCACTACGCACAAGTCTACCATGAATGTTCGACTCGACAACATTAGCCTCATCCCTCACCGGAATTCAGCCTTTTTTAAGAAAGAAATTATACTTCACTGATAAATATATCAAATTCTAGAATGAATTTAAGACTTTAACCCCAATATTGCATCCCTTATCGAATTTCAGCCTTTTCCTACGAGAAAAATCTGGTTTACTGTTGAATACTTCAAATTCTAAAATGCGTTTTCGTTTGAAAACCCAATGCGACATCCCTCTCCGAATTTTGGACCATGCTTCTGGAGAGGACCTGTGCGATAGCCTCGGCATCTGCGGACGGTGGTCGTTACAGGCCGGAAGCACAGGACGTGTTCATCTACATCACCCGCCGGACTTTGTCGCCAGCAAATGCGCTGAGTCACTCCGAAACGCTGGATATCTATGCGCTACTAAGTATCCTCAATTATGGGAAGTTTCAACAAATGTTTTTATTGAACAACTGTCACACACACAATTCAGATTTAGCTACCAGATAAAACAATGAATGTTAAAACGACATTGAGAGGCTTTCATTGCACCTAACAGAACAATGCATACACAATTGCTTTATTAAAACGTAGTAATATTTATGATCTTGTACAGACCTACTTATACAACAACGATGAACTCAATGAAGCTCCATTAGCCATGCTTCATTTACATAGTCTTACATTATAACATACTGTAGACGGGTTATTATACCAGAACTTCCAACATAGAAGTTTTCCAACAATGTCGTACAATAAAGAGATGCATAATAAGAAATCTAGAGACAAACACGCGGCTCCAAAGAAGATCAGACTCCATTTCAAGTTCAAGTTATTTTCACGTTATTTTGAGTCTTTGTTCGCAAACAGCGTGAGACGTGAATGTGAATGCTGCCTTGATATATACCGCAGAGAAATGCACATGAGATGTGAAAACAGGAGTTAAAAGAGCTAGAATGAATGGCAGAGGTAAAGTCAATCAAACTATTGGTAAACCAAAACAAAGGCCTTTTGCCAATATTATTGAAACAAACTATGACGCATAAAAATTTGTTGTTTTTAAGACGCTCATTTTAACGACCTATCGAAATTCACGCTATAAATAATTATACAATAAAGCATAATTTTTTTAGTTAAAAGAACAGTCAAACAAGCCAACTCAACTGTAAATACGACGCATTAGAGACAATCACAAACGAGCCGTGATAAAAACCTCATCTCTACAAGTGACAACGCGCGGTTAGATTGGGTGCCACAAGCAGCAATTTGAGCAACTAATATAATCCTTAAAAGAGAGAGAGAAGGGAAGTACTAAATCCGTTATACACAGCATATATTGACTCTCAAGCCTGAATACGTACATACTTCTAAAGTTGTATCAATTGACGGAAGTTTGACGAGCTATACTTTTGGTTAAAACGAAGTGAGTGATGAACGTATTGAGACAAGTCCTAACCAATCAAAAAGAGGTCAAGAATTGCGTGTTAGGCAGCATTGAGCGCTCACACGTCATTCGATCAGAGCCAGGCACGTGAGCAGCGATTCTAAACGTTACGCCACCGTCCACCCCCTTGACACATGGCGGTATAGGACGGCACTTAACTCTGGCGAGGCAAAGAACACCTGCGCCGCACCTGTGACCTGCAGCGCCCTCTCACCTGCCCCCAGCGTAATACGGAAGTCAATATCGCCAGATTTAGTCAATATTCTTTCCAACCAGAGTGGTGGATAAGCTCCGACTTCATTACAGTATAGGGGCGACCAAAGTAATATAACTCATGAGGAAAATTTACTTGCAATCCCTGATACCACAAAATATGACTAGACGTGTTGCATGACGTGGCGGCTTCCCTCCTACTGCATTGGGGGAAGTAAAATCTTGGTTGATATCTCTAAATATTCAATTCTATTACAGAGCCTATGGTAAAAGTATAATGATATGCACATTTATTTTAACGTATAATGCAAAATATTAGCCCACAACATCCTAAAAAAATGATTCTAAGTGAAAGAAGCAGAAATAAGCAGAAATAAGCAAAAAATGTAAGAATGAAGTAGCGCATTTGTCAAAAACAATCGTGTAAGAGGTCTGTTGCATGAAAAGCACCCTGTCTATCCCACTACAGAAAATAAGAGTGAAGAAAGCGTGACGTGAGACCATTCGCAACTACTAACCTAAACTGACCACAAACAAGTACTAATCGGACAAATAGCAAGGGACAAGGTATTTCACCAAAGTAAACCGATATGAACAGGCACTAACTCAAAGTTTAACCTACCGAGGGGAACAGCCTGCTTCAGCAGCTCGCTGATATACGTATAAGTACAAGCCCTTTAAACAAAGCATCCGCGAAGAAGTGACACACCAATGCGCTACTGGAAGTACAATCCAAAGTTCTGATTCGATTTCCAAGTTATATACATTCCTGAAAGTAACACAATCCCACTTATCGCTCCAACAAGCAATACTTGGTAGGATATTCCCTACGCTGAGAATCCCCTTCAACACACTTCCCTGGAGAACATACAGGTATTCCAAGAAAGAATACCAGCAACAAATACAAGTGGTACTGTAAAACATAAATTACTCGCGTCGACTTCAACAGCAAAAAGGGAAGAATTTATTCAAATTAAATTTTTACCTGTTAAACCGTCAAAAAATAATGCCATATTGATGTACATAATCACTATTGTGCCACGATCCGGAAATGTTTCTACTATACTCGTGTACCTAACGATCT
Organism: Orchestia grillus; assembly: GCA_014899125.1. Lineage (NCBI taxonomy): Eukaryota > Metazoa > Arthropoda > Malacostraca > Amphipoda > Talitridae > Orchestia > Orchestia grillus. The sequence continues at coordinate 7,876 of VOMN01139611.1, read as the reverse complement.
AAAACTAGACAAAATTTAATAGAATAGGGCTGCATAGTTTTCCAGTTTTACAAACAAACACCCAGGAAGTTTTCAGCACTAAGTACAATAAATGGGAGAAAACAAAACTCATTGTGAAATAGATTTATACTGCAGAAAATATGGTGCTACATAAAATGCTAGAACTAAACACAATAAAAATATGCCTCGGTAACATGTAACATAAAGAGCTATAAACGGTCTTCAACAAAGAAGGCAACGCCACATTAGCTACTGCACTATATTTTCATCCAAAGCTTTCTGTACAACTAGCACAATTTATGCCTTGTTTCCTATCTGCATAAGGTTTTATTACTCCTAATTTTTTGTGCAAAATAATCCGGGTATCTAAGACGGAACGTCATAATTAACTGTTAATAGACCATGAGTTTGAGAACGCGTAAGGTAGAAGATTAGGCAGCTGGTCACCTCCAGCGAGCATATGGTAGCTCAGAGTAAGCGGATTAAGCGACCTGTTGCGTTCAGTTTTCCTTACTTTAGCGTCGATCATACGGTCAAGTCACTGTGATCCTCATACTCGCAAGATAAACTCGGCCGTGTGCCTGTATTTTCCAACGTTACATAAAAAAAGCAACATCTGGTAAACAATTTTCTTATCTTTTCATGACATCGTGAAGCACATTAGCCGGGATAGCGTAAAACGTTTGTATTTTAGAAACTTATCATCTAAAATAACAAAAACACTTTGGTATACAGTGTTAAAATGAACATTAGAGATTGTGGATTTTCAAATTTTTAATTGAAGAAGATAAACAGTAACAGCATACCTTTTCCGCCATTACTCGAAAACTTCAAGTTTTTATTTTGACGACCATAAAAACCCAGTCTGTCACTGCATATTTGTACACTAGATGGATAGGCTCTCAAGCGCGCAGGATCATTTATCCAACCCTAGTAGGATAGTGAGGATTATCTTACTTGTGCACAACTTTGCAAAAACAGGAAGTGAAACACAATTATCACAACTACGCCTCGGAAACTGGGGGAAATCTCTTCATATATACATGTTTTAGCTTAATTAGTGCGGTGACTCAAGGAAATGGCTTCAACACGAGACAAAAAAAGAGAAAACGTATATAATTCCTATTTTTAGGCAAAAAGTCCATGCTGTTATTTTGCAAGAAACTCGTAATCTGAAAGTAGTAAACGTATGAAGAACGAAGTCGAAATAATTAGCCTGTTCACTAATTATGCAGCGGTCAATAGTAACAATGGCACACATAACAGATGGTTAAGACCGATATCGAATTCATGATTCATTAATCAAGATTCTAGCCCACTGGTGAGCCAACATGTCAGAACGAGATTACTAAAAAAAATACTCCACTGCAGATTAGACAATACTTACAATTACACGAGACTGAGAAATATACGCTACTTTAAATTAGCACATTTGTGTAAGGTTAAAAACTACGCTGAATGTACGAAATTTCAAATCCGAAAACTCAATTAAGCTTGGTAAGAATTTAAAATTTTCGATGTACTAAATATATTCACCTAAAATGAAATTCGTCGACGTAATATTCATATACGTTCGCCTGTAAAGGGATATTACAATGCAATATCTCCCTCCCAATTTGCATGTATGAATAATAGCCGGTTCTTCTACTAACTAGTAATTAATGTCGAAGCATCAAACAATATCTCTGCATTGCCATTATAGCATTCGCCGGCCTAAACATGACCAAATTACCACGAGATAACGGCGTAGACTACGTCGATGACTATCATCGAAGACGCCTCTGTATGGAGACTGCCTACAGCTAGCAAGCAAGTCTCGCGGGGGCAACACATACATTTCGTCGAGGCCCCTCGGTTTCTCTTGAAACTTTGATTACGGTGGACGGTGCACGGTCCTTTTTTGCAGTATCCTAATAGCTGAGTCGTGCACCACAACTGATATACTCACTCTGGCTGTAAGAGGGAGCTCCAAAACGTGCATGCAGGATCCCTTCCACGGCAGCATTCCTCGACAATTGAACGTCTTGCTCCGCGTTCACTTGCAACTCAAGTTTTGCTCATTAAATAATAGATGTTACACTCTAGCCACGCTTACTTGAAAAATTTTGACTACTCGATGTTGCCAGTAGTCTTTAATATACTAATTATGAAATGACTCAAACTGTTGCACTTATCTTCTACTTCGTGCTAGTGCTCATTAAGTATACATTATGAAGCCAATTCAACATCGTATGTAGCTCTTAAGATGCTTATTGTTAAATAATACCACACTACTCAAAAAATATCGAAACTTAATTGAAAACACTGTTTGGTCAAAGAATTATGACGTACATATAGCAAGAGGAGAGGTTCTTTGAAAGCTTATTGTACACATAGAATTAAGAGCTACCAACTGAACGTACCACGCAAAATCGATTAGCAAGAATGTCGAAGCGACTGTTGCGCCTCATTAAGGATAAGGAATCACCACGCCCAATGAAAGATAAAAAGCTAATTGAATTGAAACCATCTGTGTCTTCCTGAGAGAGGTCGAAGAATACAAGGATCGAGTACACACCCTATTTACGAGGCATGGGAGTCTCGCATAGCCTTACGCGAACAAAGTACACATAAAGTGGCCGAAAAGTCTACACGCAAGATGATCGAGGAAATGCACTACCAGAGCTTGATCTCTCGGAAATACCTGCTAACACGGAGCCAAGGACTTACGTCTTTCTAATCTCTTTATCATGTCATTGAGCAGTGCTCTTGAATAAGAGCTGTCAGGTGGCACACGCATTGCCTCCAGCGACATCATCAGACTAAGAACGAAGGTAGCAGCTGGCTCTGCTACGCGCCCACACATTCTCAAGAATTCAACTTCGAAGCAAAGAACAAATCCAGAAATCGGCAAGGGTCTACCGTACAGTAAAACGAATCTTTGAGAAAAAAGTAAGTCCATTCAATCTCAGTAATCTACTTGAACAACAGTAAAACTTGATCAAGAACAAATATCGTCGATATTAAGTGGACATTTCGATCTTGAATTTATGTGCAGAAAATGCAATCCATACACTTTTCGTCTCATTGTGGAGTTATCACACTAAGGTTAACTCCAGTGGTCTCATACAATTTCCTAAGTAAGGATAGGGTTTAGAATTTTACGTTATGTAAGGACGACGAAGCAGAAAGAGTAATTCATGAAGGACGACACCGCGCAGTCACTAATTGAGATAATAAACCTCACTTCAAGGAGGGAACGTGCTTATCGAAGATAATTCTTCGCATCTCCTCGATGTACATTGCACCTAAGAATGACAAATTTTAGCTGGCATTCTAGTAAGCGTTAGCTCGAAGAATTTCATATATAAAATCATGTCATCAGAACTGGGTTTGAAAGGAGTTAAGCACGTCTAGACTCCATGAACACAATGACTGTTGCCTCAACGCACATGGACAACTATTTCAAGTCAATTTGCGCAGCCTATTGTTACATGCACAGAATGCAAGCGGCGTGCAATGGTTGACGGGTGAGTAAGACTTACAATCTCGGGAAGATGCTTATTGAATACATTGAGACTATAATGCGAAGCTACTTAGTGCTTACAGTATCCGCAGGGGTTCATTCTCCCCTCATGAATAACAGAGCAAATTTAAAATCAATCCATAGATTTCGTGTTTCGCTTCCATTGCATTACTACTGAATGTGCTAGTCCTAACATACAGGCAAAACTAGCCATTTTGTTAAATGCCAGACTTCAACTTTCCCTGCATGGGCTCCGATAGCTAATAACAACACTGGCAGTTCATCTATTCGACAGTGCTGATTCAACTCTCACATTAAAATCCCGTTCCTTGAAATTGAAGTTTAACCCCCACCAATATTTGATGTCATCTCCAACAAAATACTCAGAGCTACAAAAAAATAAACAACGTTTAAATCATAAACGTTTCTTAATGACCCGTTTTCCTTAGCAGTCAATGAGTTACCGTGCCTATTTGAACACAACAGCTGCAAATGAATATATATTAAGTCCTATTACGGCATTAAGATAAAGTCCTGTAACTTGTCTGCAAGGATGTCGTGGTAGACGCACTAAAAAAATACATCCTTCCGATGCTTGAAGGAATAACAATGATAAGAGTCAGATGGTAACGAATTAGAAACATAAGAAGAAGCCGTCCGGCTCTCATCTTTGACTTTAAAAGGACCAACTTATTTTTTAAATGAACGAAACATTGCAGAAGCAGCCGTTCGCTCTCTCTGCACTTGGGACCGCATTCACCAATGTTTTGAACGAAACACTGAGAATTTAAGACTAAAATGTATTATTCCTATTGTCCATCTTTCTTGACAGTGATCTTTATAGGGTTAAGAAGCTTACGGTTTCTTGGCAGCGCTCAAACAAGTCAAGTCGTTTTTACAACGAGTCTTGGAGCAGGGTGCGAGTTGCGAGGTCTGGAGTCATAAAACACCTCACCACCTAACCGGTCTGGTCATGAACGGCTAGTGTGTTGGACGGTATTTGAATTCGAGTCCTCTTCGATCATTCAGATGTTATCATACACTGGAATATGTTAAGACCATTGCTGATGCATCGTACAGTACGGTGGAGTTTCGTAAGATATATCGTACATGGATCTTACGCTTGAACACGCTAAGATCAACAAAAGATGCGTCAGATGCGTTGTAGATCTGAAGATTGATCATCGTAATTCTAGAAACGATGGTATTGAAAAAAAAAAATAGCACAATTGTAACTTCTGTTGACCTCACTCATTTGATGGCCTTTATCCTTAGCACAAAATTCCACTGTTAAATATTAATACTGCACAAAAACGACGATCAATTTTAAACATGAATTGTTATTGATTCTCTCAAATGATAGATAAATCCAATAATTCCACTTTGAAAACCATGTCCACAAAATCGAGGGGCTAGCAGCATGAACATAAGCACTAAATGTTAGCGCATTGCAAGGTGATGGATCACGAGCTATTAATGCCTCTACTCCATGGGAGGCCCGAGATGCTCAACGAGCCCGAGCTCGTCGACCCCTATTCTTCATTCGCAGTGAAAACCGACATTTTGTCCAGACCTGTTGTCAATGCCTCTCACGAACAGGAAAATCTACTTCGTGATCAGGCATGTTCTTTCTAGCCACGGCTCCACGCACCTCGCCGAAGTCATTGGCAAATGGAGATGAAGCGTCAAATAATTGTCTGGTAATACTTGAAGTTAACTTCACTAGTGCGTTAGATGAACAGTTGCTGAGTATTCCATTCCCATGAGTAAAATTGGGTTATGCAGTATGCACACACATGATCAACTCCTCACCAGTACTCATAATAAGCTGATGTAAAGATCGAGCCCAAGCGAGAAGGCCCGTACTGTAGACCCACGGATTTGAGCACAGCCTTCCGAGAATTCGATGAAAACGATATATACATTGAATATACTAAGCTCAATAAAATGTGGACAATTGCCACCAGTAACTGAATAACCACGGATAAATCGAGCCGATTATAGAACGACACTTCTCTGTTTACTTTTACTCAGTTAATTTTCTGAAACATTTCATCAAATAAACTTTTTATACGTTCAAAGCATCTCCTCACTCAAAAATATGTTTCTAATTACACATGAATACGATTGAATGACTCAGATAATAGGAACGAGTTATCAGAAACATTCTACGAGCGATTTCGGCGCAAAAATTCCTCAAATGATTTTGTTACAACGCAAATAAATGAGTATATTGGCCGAGAGCAAATGCAAACTGTTGACTACAGCAAGACAAGCTCACGTCACTTGTTTGACAAGCACCACCAAAGATACGTGCTGTAGAAACACCCTCAATAATCCTGTCAAGTATAATGCCTTTCATCAATACCCGCCAGCATCTCTTCCTCTTTAGCGCCGCTGCACGCCAGCTAACGAGGCTCTCAACCGCTCTCTGTGGCGCGCTGTTTAGACAACAACAATCTTTGAAAGCTACACGCTTTCTTTCAGGTGTACAAGGTTCCTCACTGCAAGACGAGATCTCCAGATGAACAGAGCTGGTAAGAAGAGATTTTGATGCTTTAGAAACCAGGATTCGACGAACGATTACATTTTTAAGGATGTGGCAATACCAGACAACTGCTTATTAGCAGTGAAATACGGCATTCCCAAAACAAGGAAGTATGTGGGGCTAGAAGGAAAATGTCTAGTTTTAAATGCTTCGAAAAATCAGAAGGACAGGTTACTTTAGAAAGAATTAGACATGGACGCTATAATTCATATTATTGATAGATTTAATAATGAATAGCTGTTTTCACGCATTTAGCTCCCTAATCAAGAGGAATGGGTACGAGTTGTCTCTCAGAGGTTACGCTAGGGAGAAACAAACAATAAGTAAAAGTGAGTTTCATATCGGAATGATCATAGTGACAGAACTACAAGTTAAGCATAACATCCTAGTGACAGGATAAAGAAAAAGCGACCAGGAACACAGTGCATCGAAAATCCAAATGATCTACGAACGGAACAGAATTTCTCCGCAGTGAAAATCTATCTCCGCCCAACAACCCACAAGCATCGGAGACCCCACACGGCGCACGACCGCCCGTAGATCGTGACAATTGAGTGTGACAAGTGTCCACACGAGAGGCTCTACACCTCCGTGGTGTTCGCTGCTTTATCGACCACGTCTCATTTTTCGCAACAAGACGTAGTCACCGACCAAACTTTCTTATCGGGGTTTGATGTACTGTTGAACTGTGGACGCGTCCGGGGATCTGTAAATTTTTGGTACTTCCTATCGAGGAAGTATTGGAAGCAATAGCGAGTTATTGTTGTTCGAGTCAACTGACATATTTTTTCAGCTTCGTTCCAACAAAAGATGCGATTTTGGAACACAATAACGCGTCGAATATGGGCGGTGTTTGTTGGCACGATNAGGAATAATGAGCATGTATTTATTGCTTAGGGATAACAACAGTTAGGAAATAGCAACTGTCAGGAACAAAATTACGTTACATATTGCAATTCTTACGTATGGGTATCTGAATAGATTTCGTATGGAATTTCCTAAACTGCACGTCTTATTTTTTCTTGCTTAAATTGTGTTGTACGTGCCAGCTGATTTGAATAATTGAAAATGCATCATCCATAACGGTAGCAAACAGCAGATAACCACAGTAAATTCTAAGAATTTTTTGGGGAGGCAAGGAACTTCTGACAATGTTATCACTAGCCAAGCATAACATCAAAGCTTGTAACATTACTGATGTTTTCCCTCAGCGTACAACCGCATGCAGGCTTATTGAATAGAAGTTACACGTTCAATTTTATGCGTGTTTAAAGAGGAAACGAACAATAAATTGGCCGACATAAATTACTTCGAAGCAAGGCACTGCACAAACACGTTAATGCCTCTACATGCACGATACGATGTCTGGGGAATTCATCTTAATAACACATCAGCGGTTGCTACTCCTCAAACAAGACTTATAGAAGAATGAAAGTCATTCAATTTATTGAGAGAGTAACGTGCAACTAGTAAATTTGGCAGTCAGCACAAAGAATCTTTTATCATTACTAGTACAATACATTAATACAGTATTATAACAAGGTGTTAAAAAAAGACAACCAAACTTATGATTTATTTAAATAATTGAACTTGGTAAATTTCTCTCCGGAAGCTTTTCTGAAAATTTTTCAACAACTCCTGTTAGACTTTTGGATGGCATCCATGTAGTTAACTATGAAAATACGCTGTTGCTGCGTAAGCTGCAAAATTTAGGCGAAAATTCTAAACAAAATTTATTAAGAGGAGAGTTTTTGAAACATCAACTGGGTTCTTTTAGATATATTTCCCCAAGCTTTCGCAGGCTTAAGCAGCCTGCGTTTTCA
>VOMN01139608.1:0-18913 GCA_014899125.1 Orchestia grillus | reverse complement strand
GCTGGGGCTGCTGGGTTGTTGGGGTTGTTGGGGTTGCTGGGGGTACTAGGGCTGTTGGGGTTGCTGGGGTAGCTGGTGTTTGTCTACCAGCTCTGGGACATGCGTTGAGGTCGGTGGCTCCACTTCGTCCCATGCGCTCGACCAAGATTTGGGAATAAAATTATTTGTCCAGAAATTGCTTCACTATCTCCCGAGTAAGAGGTCTCAATTAAAGAGTACAAATTAATGGCAGTAATTATTCGTTGATGAGGGATTCGTGAAAAGTTATGGTTGAATTACGGTGACTGTGGTATTTACGTATTCATTAATTATCGAAATGTTAGAGATGGAGATCCCGATCAACGATATTAATTAATAGCCATTGATAAATAACTGAGCAATAAAATGACTCGAAAATCCTACAGCCCAAACAAGCAGTTAGTAATTCGTGAGTGATGAAAAATAATTATTTGAAGATAGAAATGCTTGGAATATTTGCGGCCAATGAAGCGTACCTGCTCATTGCGGTCAGTTTTTAAGGCATAATTTTTGGGGAAATAACCATGGAGTTTTATTAACAGACACTAGGATGTAAACGTAATTGCTTTCCAATAAGGACTGATGGTTGAAGCAATTTGCTGGACAAGAAATTTTCGGGTGGAAATTTTATTCCCACATCAAAAAAATTCATGGTAGAAATTTTTCCAACAAGGATTATTTTAAACCTGTAGGTTTGAATCGCTCGCCGGAAGAAATCGAGGGCATACGCTTTTTTTCGAATAAGACACTTCAGGAAACCAACTTACCGAGAGAGAGACTTCGGGCGAACATTCCTATCAAGAGCTGTGCGAGGCTCAGGGCGTGGTGAATCTTCAAATGAAGCTAAGGAGACGTTATGAGTCACAAATTTTGCAGAAAAGGAATTTGAAGAGATGAAACAGAAAACTCTCGCTTATGCCACAGACATATTTAGGTAAAAGATTCCACGCCTTGCATCAACACTGTTCTTCCCCACGCCTTGCATCAACACTGTTCTTCCCCACGTCCTCCAGTTGTGAACGCGACGCGGCATCAGCAAAGTGTTGACGCGGCCTGAAGTGTGAATGTTGACATGAGATGTGAAGGTTGACATGAGATGAGGCTGTCGACATGAGATGTGAATGTAATATGACGTGGGAATTTTCACATGAGATGTGGCTGTTGATATGAAGTGTGAGTGTTGACATGAGGTGTGAATGTTGACATGAGATGTGGCTGTTAACATGAGATGTGGCTGTTGACCTGAGATTTGAATGTCGACATGAGTTGAAAATTGACACGAGATATGGTCGTTGATATGAAATCAGAACGTTGACTTTCGAAATTAAGAAGATATGAACATGTTCACTCCCCAAGCGTCCGAATGTTGGACGGACGCGTGGCAAATGTTTCATCCCAACGCTAGTAGAAGAAAGCGAGGAATGCCATCGATAGTGAACACTGTATAACGCTAAAATGAAGAACAGGATTGTTTTTAATTTATTCAAAGTTAGTCATATTTCACACGGTGGAATCGGGCGGCGAGGAAAGGTTACCGAGGAACGCCATCATTTCTCTTCTTTACCGAGCTAGTTTAGCGTCTTAGAAATTATTTCTCCAGTGCCTTTGCTCTCACTTCATTAAATTCTGCACATATGTGTACCGGAAGTGTTCATCCAATATTTGCTTTAAATCTGATTCCCATTAATTTGCAAAATTCATCATTGAATTTTATCAAATGTAAAATTGAACATGGAATTTCTTCACAAATTTCAACGTTAGATTTTTTCATCAAATTCAGTACTAAATTTCACATCAAATTCAACACTGAATTTCTTCATTGATTTCAGCACTGAATTACTTCATCACATTCAGCACTGAATTTCTTCATCACATTCACCGCTGAATTTCTCTACCATACTCAGCGTTCAATTTTTTCAACGAATTCAGCATTGGATTCCTTCAACAAATGTAGCATTGAGCCCCTTCATGAAACTCAGCATTAAATTTTTTATGTACTTCACAGTAGGATTTCTCCACAAATAAACCCTTTGAATTCCTTCACAGAATTCTTCATTCAAATTTTATAATCGAAGAGTTGGTTGAACTTCTCAGAGCCCTGCCGTGTGAAGCCGCTCCCAGAGCCGACACTGGAACTGCGGGGCGAGTTCCAGCAACTGGAAGCTTGCGTGGCCTCGTAAACAAGAGCTCACTTCATTACGGAGGTAATGAAGGCATCACCTGCGCATCACCTCTCCTTCCCACGGGGGTGCTAGGAGCACTTTATTACCCCCACTGGGCCACTTCAACGAGGCCCCAACTCATTCCCATCCATTCCTAATTAATTTCTAATTATCATCTCATTAGGAGTGACAGTAGCTCAAGCATGAGAAGGAATGAGGGCATCGGAGATCACGCAAAAATTCGGGATTTAGAGAAATTTTTCAGTTTACTGACGCTGCAGGAACTGCAGGGACTTTTCCGCCTGGTCAGTTTGAACGGGATGACTTGCACAAATCTGATCACAGGTCAGGATGAGTGACTCAAAACCTAATTGACATTATAGGGTGAAACAAATACCACGTGAAAGGTTATGTTGATTTTTATTTAGTTGCGTAGACGCCCCAAGAGTTTGAAGGACTTTCAAGGATATTTTTTCGGGGCTAATCCTTCTTGTAAATTTTACTGTGATGAAAGTTTATATTATACTTGCAAAACTCTATTGTTAGTTGTAATAGTTATAAGGATAGCAGCGCTTCGGTATCTCTGACTATCCCGCACAGAAAAAGTAGGAGCCATTTAGTATGGACTTAAAAGACCGGGGTATCAATTCTCAGGGGGTGTTCCCACACAAGATACTCTGGGCATAGAAACAGCAAGTTAAGAAGGAAGAGGAAGAGAAAATAAAGAATAATAAAAGAAAAAGGCATGAAAACGGAAAGAAGCTAAATGGGCACGAAAGATAGAAGTCCTAAAGTTTATTTTTATAGCTAAAGTAACCTAACAGTGCCCTGTGGAGGTACTAGCTCCATAACAAAGGATAGAAAAACCTAACTAATCTAACCCCACTGCCTGTGGCCTACCCTTTACCCTCGAGAGGAACTCTACGGTAAACGCTCCAAACATTTAACTATATACCTTTGCGAAAAAAACATTGAAAGTACCCATAACGTGTCACAGAACAGGCGAACAATTTATCAAACATGCAATACCTTGGTGTTAAGCAAAGTCAACAACATCGGCTTCGATGTGGTCTTTGCTCTACTTTTTTTCACTTCAATTTATTAATTCAGTCGTAGCTTCTTGCCCTCCATCAATATTTTGTCACTCAGCACATGGCGTTCGAGTTTTGCAACAAATATTAAATTTAAGAAAGCTCAGAAGAGCAGGTTAGCAGGCTACTTAATTTTCAACGATATTTTAGCATGAAAACGATACATAATCAGGCTGCGTATTTATCATATTTTATAAAAAGTAATTTTGAAAATGAGCCGAAACGAAAATGATGCCTGCGTCTTCTGAATTGTTGTAGGTTATATTTCCCGACGGAAATAACATCGTTCTTGAGTTCATTAAAAATGAAATTAGTTACAGGGGTCTGTACTTGTAGTGCAATAGAAAAATGTCCTGCACTCTAAACATCGATAACTGTCGAATAATCATGTATGAAATGATCACAGAATATGCTTCAACCTTCTCATTAGCAAATTACATTGTCAGGTTTGTGTAGCAATAGAGCATTAGTAAATTATTCATTCATATTTATTCATATATGAATGGTATAGTTTGAATTTTGTGTATTTTGGAGAAAAGAAGGAAGTCACTCGGACAAGAGCTATGTGACAACAATGTGAAATCAGAAGGACGGCCGAGACAAATTCAGGAACACAAAAATGCATCGACGTGAGGGAGATTGGCCAACGACGTTGCTTACATTAGTAGAAAAATGCGTGTTTTTCGGAAAATTATTTTGATATATATGGGGCATTTCGTAACAGCTTGTGCGTTTCCTGTCAATGGACTACGCGCTGCGTGCACCAACCGTCGAGATGGGAATAACTCTCCCACTCGACTGAAAACGCATGCCAGAAAAGGTTTGGTTGAAAATGTTTGGCAGAAAAGATTTGGTCGAAGTGGTTTGGCAGGAAAAGTTTGGCAATGTTTGGCAGAAAAGGCTTGGAGGAACTTTTTTTCCTCTCATCTTCGTGCACGGAATGCAGTGAAAGCTAACTTCAGGAATTATTTGTTCAAATTTTTTTCAGCGATTTACCATAAATAAAAATATATATAAATATTGAAAATAAAATCGAAGATTTTTTAGCACCAGTGTTCGTCATAATTGTCTTTTTTTAGTTTTTATACTTTTCTGATATTGTACAGTTAGTTTAAAACCCCCGAGCTTCAAGGAATGCGATCTCAGCTGAGCGAAAAGAAGGGACTATTTATTATGGACGTTAGACAACGTGATATTAATATTCAGGTATTTTATCACACAAGATTCCCTGTGCTTAGAAAAAAAATAACTTAAGAACAGGAGAAAAGATCAATGATAATCAGCTAAAAAGGCATGAAAGTCGAAAGAAGCAAAATGGGCACGAAAGATAGAAGTCCTGAAGGCCTAGCTATAGCAGAAGTGACCTAACAGTGCCCCCCTGGGGCCGCCAGTGCCCATAGCGTGGGATAGACAAACTTATCTCATCGAACCTTATTACCAATGACCAATGTCATGCGCCTGAGGGTTCCTATTTTATAAAGAGATCCAGTCGCAGCTACTGTGCGCATGAAGCGGCTGCATGCGCTCATCCAGAATTTTATCTCACGTGGGAATCCGATGAAAAAATCCCACTTTTAGGGCTTCGCTTAGGGATTGCAATGTATTCCCTTTAACTTCAGGCAACGTGAATATCATACGGGCGATTTCATGGTCAGTTATCAAGCTTCTTTCACAATATTAAAAGCGAAAATATCAATAACGAAAAGCTTCTTTCGTTAACTTTTTTCCAGGAAAGTAAATGTTAAATTTATACAAAAAATGTCAAATTTCAAAATTATCCTGTTCTTCTCCTACGTTGTAATGTTACTCATGTTGTGCTAAATCTACTCCATCATTCTCCATGCCATTGCTGTTGTTTTCGTGACTTCACATATCTTTAGTCACTTGTAACTTTTTATTCGTAGTTAATTTTTCAGTTCTTTATAATTCTATAATATTTTGAGGTCTCATCCTGGACTTACGTACAAGAACTCGAGCTGACATGAGGTGAGCCTGAAATACTTGATGCCAGTGGTCTGATTGTCTTCACTCGTTTACTAGTTAAATAACTAATCACAAGTAACACTACGCTCTGCGAACACACTTGGCACGTGCACACCTATCACTAGCGTATACTTTAAGCTCATGGCATTCATCAGCGCTGTTCTTACTACATCCACCATCACTAATAAGCGATCAGCTAATGACATCTATGATTACCTTTTACAGTATGCTGAGTGCTGACTTTGACCATTTATAGTATGCTCAGTGCTGAATTTCGCCTTTTATAGTATGTCGAGGTCTGAATTCTGTTTTTTATAGTATGCTGAGTGCTGAATTCTGTCTTTTATAGTATGCTGAGTGCTGAATTTTGTCTTTTATAGTATGCTGAGTACTGAATTCTGTCTTTTATAGTATGCTGAGTGCTGAATTCTGTCTTTTATAGTATACTGATGGCTGAATTCTGTCTTTTATAATATGCTGAGTGCCGAATTCTATCTTTTGTAGTATACTGAGGGCTGAATTCTGTCTTTTATAATTTTAAGAGTGCTGAATTTTGCCTGTTATAATTTTCTGAGTGCTGAATTTTGCCTGTTATAATTTTCTGAGTGCTGAATTCTGTTTTTTATAGCATGTTGAGTGATGAATTTCTCCCTCGAATTTCAATGCTTTGCGTCTTGCTGCAGTCATGACATCAGCACGCCTGCAAGCACTACATTCTCCACGTGAACGTACAAAACATATTTCTTAAATACATTTATATCAGGAGCAGCACTTTTAAAAGATTTCGCAGTATACACACACTGAACGTAAGGTGCATACACTGAACGTAAGGTGCATACACTGAACGTAAGGTGCATTCACTGAACGTGTCATAAACTGAGAACTTTCTACAGCAGCGTGAGCAGAAATGATAATAATATTATTACACAAAGATAAATTACGCAGATAACTAACAGTTGACAGAAACAATGTCCCACCGAAAGGACGATGCACAGCCACAGCTGTTGAGAATAGCACTACGCGCGAAGTTCACACGCACTTATACAGGGTATCGAAAAAAAAAATTCTCACCCTTGTATGGTAAATCACAAAGCATTGATTTATTTAGGCTCCCGCACTGGAACCTCGCAAAAATCGGTCTGAAATCGACACTTCAACGAGGTCCGTAATGGGAACCTCATTATCAAGATAATGTTGAAGAAAAATATAGAGAACGGCATGCCATATTGCAGTCCCACGCTCTAGCGACGCCCCGTACAGCCGAGCGAGACGGCGGCGAGACAAGCTGTTCCAGAGGCTCATTTGTAGGCTGCGATCCTGTGGGCTGGGGCGACACGGGCTGTTGGATCCCCTTAATTGTGGGGAGTGATGGGGAGTGGCGGGGGGCGGGAGTGCCAGGAATGTTGGGGACTGAAGTGAGCGTGGGAGAATGAGGGGAATGATGACGGCTGTTGGGGATGAAGGGCTGTGTGAGAAGTAGGGCAATCGTGAAACTGCAGATGCTGCAGCTGCAAATAAAGCTACCCCTAAAACTGCAAAGAAAGTTGTGAAAGTTGCAGAAGCAGCTGTCACTACAGCTGCAGAGACAAATGGTGGACCAGCGGCAAAGACAGCCGCCACTACAGCTGTCACAACAGCTGCAGCGGCCTAAACTTACGACGTTCGTTAGTCGCGGTCACGTCAACATTACGAGCTGTGCCCTCAGTAAAGCCGCTCTTCTCTCCCATAAAATACACCGTCAGCCAAACTCGACCGTCCGCAGCCTTGGCCACCTCGATGAGGCGTCACACTTTCAATGATCAGAAAAAGTTGATCAGGAGTCGATTGGGCCAATGGGCAAAAAGAAAAATTAAATGATGGCCATTTTGGACATGGGAAATTTACGTGTGTTTGGTGCATATCGCCACAGGGAGATTTCTATATTCACTGACTGTTCAGGCTTTTTGTTGTGCTTTGAATTACTAACACTCCCAGAAGCGAATTCGATCGCACAACGGCAGTTTTCGAGGTGCACAGTTTGGTTTAGTCTGTAAGTCTTCGAGATAACTGAACAGCTTAAAGAAAATGGAATAACAATTAAAAAAAACCTTAGTAAAACAGTTTAAAAAGTCAAAAACAGTTTGGCAACAAGCTACGAAAAGGAAAAAGAACATTGCCAGATGGAACGTGAAACTTCCGCTGTCTCTTTACCACAAAAAATCTCGCAATGTTTTCCAAAGTGTTCAATTTGTCCGGCATTTTGGCTCGTCACAAAGTCGTCTGTCGACACAAACCCTCGTCCTTCATTATTTGCTATTTCTTGTTATCCTTGTTCCCTCTCTGTTTGATTTTATCTTGTTTTTAGGCCTCATTTCAATCTTTTTGTGTTTCGTTGCAAAATTTTCATTTGTAGAATGACCATTTTCATCACTAATATTGCATAATGATTGCTTTGTCAATAGTGCAACAATCGTTTTATTGTTTTTGTCTATTATCATTGTGTGTTGACATTACCTCCTTGTCATTTTTAATGCATTACTACCTTCATTTCCACGAGGATAAATATTATCATCTACTTGTCAATTAGTAGGTCATCACTTTAACTATGACCATCCTTACCATGATAACACTAATTGCTGAGGATCACAGCGGCGCTGGAAATCATCAGTATTCTAGTCCCGAGCGAGCCAGACGTACGACCAGTACAGCGAAGGCTGTCATACGGCCGTCGCTGCCGCGCAAAAATGGAAAAAACCTTTCATTTTGCATATGACGTGCATCGGCAATACGTACAGCGGTGGTGCTGCTACACCTGCGACAGCACTGGTGCTACACCTGCTACGGCACTGGTGCTGTTACACCTGCTACAGCACTGGTGCTATTACACCTGCTACAGCACTGGTGCTATTACACCTGCTACAGCACTGGTGCTATTACACCTGCTACAGCACTGGTGCTACACTAGCTACAACACTGGTGCTACACCTGCTACGGCACTGGTGCTACATTAGCTACAGCACTGGTGCTACACCTGCTACAGCACTGGTGCTACACCTGCTACGGCACTGGTGCTGCTACACCTGCTACAGTGATGGTGCTGCAACACCTGCTACAGTGGTGGTGCTGCTACACCTGCTACAGTGGTGGTGCGGCTTCACCTGCTACAGTGGTGGTGCTGCTACACTTGCAACGTCTGCTACAGTACAGGCAGTAAAATATCCTTTCGAGCATCATGCGCATTTCTTACATCGTGTAGTCGCCATTGGTGTGGATATTGATATTTACTTTAGTTCATCCAACCGCACAGAGAGACCCATTCTTCGACCCGCCTCCATTTTGATATCATTTTATAGGACTTTTCTTTTCTAGGGTATGGGGTCCTACTTTATAAAAAGTTCCGAGGCATATAAAAAGTTATACTGTATGATATTCAGGCAGTTCCCTTACTCATGCAACGTCATGAAGCAAATTCTACGAAATTTAGGCAACATTTTCATAAGTTCTGGCTAGTGGTATTATCACGTTACGCTGCGTCAAATCAACGATGCAAACTTGTCTTAACATAACTTATCGTAACCTATCGTAACCAAACATAACCTAACCTAACGTAACCGAACGTAACCTAACCTAACTTATCGTAACCAAACGTAACCCTAACCTAACCTAACCTAACCTAACCTAACCTAACCTAACCCAACCCAACCTAACCTAATTTAACTTATCGTAACCGAACGTAACCCTTAAATAACCCTAACGGAACTCCGAGGTAACCGTAAAGAAGCACAGGAGCGGGTGACATGCTGTACAATTTAAGCTAATTTTCCACTGCTTTTCCTCGTCATAAACCTTTGGAAAAGGAGGGTCCGGCATTCGGACCCGCGTGGCTGCGATGGAAAGAAGTCAGTATTGGCGGAATGGCCTTCGCACGCTCATTACTCTCAAATTTTTAACCGATGACGCACTTATTGGAAATCCGGCAGCGTTTTGTCAGTTAACACGTTGACTCCGAAGTGGGTCATATATGGTACACGCGATCATCTAACCTAACCTATTATAACCAAAGCACTATCATGTATAAATACGAATTTTCGATCTTTCTTCAAGTTTGTGTTCATCAATCGAATAAGCTAGTTCTGATTAGAAAGAAAATTAATAGATTAACCAAATTTGTGAAACCAAAATCCATCATTTTTAAATTCCCAGTAAAGATATTTGTCGGCATGTAATTTTACCCGTGTGGAGAATCGGAGTCAACGTGTTAAATTAATGCAAATTTCAATCACTATCAACAACATTAGTATCCAACCGGTTGACTACACAGCAGATAAAACGTCAATGATGTAGCAAATGTAATAAATGGTGATTAGGGTTAGGTTACGATGACGTTAGGGGTACGTTAGGGTTACATTAAGGTTACGTTAGAGCTACGTTACGTTAGGGTTACTTTAGTGTTCCGTTAGGTCATGTTAGGGTCTCCCCTAACTTGCTTGTGTGTGTGTGTAGTCGTACGACCTCCTACCTTACTTCTAACATGAAAAGAAACGAAGAAAAATGATTTATTCTGACATAAGTCACAAAAAACGCAAGTTTCAATTCGGGTTTCTGAACAACACGAATACAAAATTAAATATCATAAGAAATAGAGTAAAATATCAATAGGAACGAACTGGTTGGCTCATTCTTAGGTTTCTACCCGAACTCCACGCCACCAGACAGAGAGATAAATATTCCTAGACGACATCACACCGTCTACACATTGCTGTGCAGGCAGACTGAGACCGCGGACGCAACATCGCGGCATTCCGTCGCCGGATACACATTGCACAGCGTGGCTCAAAAGTAAGGTACCCCCACTGATATCGGTAGCACTGATACGTTAACAAATGTTTAGCACACAATTTAATGAAAGGGTACCTGACTTTTGAGCCACTCTGTACAAATGAACTTTCGCATCACGCAACAAATGCACTCATCCTACGAAAACTGTTTTTACACTGACACATAAATGATACAAGGAATGCACTTGTAGATATAAATCCGACAAAAAATAAACTATCCAGCATATTTTTTTTGTGCAACGGTTAGTGTAGTGAATCATGACGACATTTTGGCACCAATTCCCGCTATGACTACTGTACAAATAAATTCACGTACAATACTAACATATCACACACACATTATCAATGTTCGCTAAAATATATTTACAGGATGATACGTCCCCAAAGAAATGAAAGAAATGCAAGATGGCTAACAAATTATTCATTCAGTTTCAATGTGACAAATTACTTACGACTCTCAAACGATGATCATGGATTTTCTGGCCCATCGCTCAGCGAGATGGGCCGGTAAAGGTCTGAATTTAATGGTCTGAATTTAAAACACGGCTGAAGGCAATTGCATACTTCCTTGCTGCAGGATACTATGTACCTCCGCAGCAGTATTAAATCTTTAATAGAACAGTATTTAATATTTCATATAGCAGTATTTAACATTTAGTACAGCAATATTTATTAACATTTATCACAGCAGCATTTACCATTTCGCCGGATGCCCAGTAGACCAACAAGACGACACGTACAGTATGCACTCCAGACGCCTCTACAGAGCCTGCAGCAGCAGCAGCAGCAGAAGCAGCAGTAGCAGCAACAGCAGCAGAAGCATTAGCACCAGTGGCAGCAGGAGCAGCGGCAGCAGAAGCAGCACCTAGGCCTAACAAAGCCAATCTAAGGCATGATCCTCATAGCTGCTTCTCGTCTCCTTCGTGTCTTGGGTGTTTTTGTCGCGTGAATGATTGCTGATGCTCTGCTTTGTGCGTCTGTCCAGCGTGGACAAATGGGTATCAATGGTCAAAGGCTAATCGTTTGTACCTGGGGAGAATCGTCGTTCACACTCATGCGTGTTGCTGTGTAGGCGCAAGACAGGATGGAGGGAAGTTGTGCTGCGCATACTTGATGAAGGTTAATACTTGCTGGCATTCCGCCTCTAATCTCTATTCATTTAAAAGTTTATTCTCTCAAAAACGTTCTTCAGGTTATAGTTCTATTAAAAATTTGCCATTGTAAAATACGTTACAAAGCCTCACCCAGCTGAGATGGGAAGCGCTACGACGTCTGCACGCAAACGTTTTCGTTTCGCAGCCTCGAGAACCTCGTCATTTGCAGTACCTACCTCGCTCCCTTGGTGAGCGGTCAGCGCCACCTATTGATTATATTAAAATTAATTAATATTAATTATATTGATTTATATTTAACATTGATGTTAGCATTACTGAAGAACATTTAGACATTGTGGATAATCTGAGCACAAACCTGTAGAACTGAGTTATGACGTCACATTCCCGGGGTTATGTTGGGAAAGAGACACTTTCTTGTTAACTCTTCTGTTTCTTTCTTTTTACTATCTGCGAACTATTCCTATTTTAAAAGCAGATTATACAAATCATATTTGATTACGAAACCTTTATTATAAAGATTCTACATTTTGCAGAATTCTCCCGTAGCTTTTTCATCAGGCTTACCTACCTCAGAGATGTATTCCTGTTCATCAGTCTATGTTCGGTTATCTTTTTGTTTTTATATCTAAAAATCCTGAGGCAAAGAAAGACGATTGACATTTTTGTTCGAATTGGATGCTGCACCTCTAAGGAAGGTGTTGTTTTACGCTGCAGCTCTCAGTATGATGCCGTCATACGCTGTTGCTCTCATGAAGATGTTGTCGTACGCTGCAGCTCTTAGAAAGATGTTGTCATACGCTGTTGCTCTCAGAAAAATGTTGTCGCCCTTCTGCAGATCTCAAAAAGATGTCGTACGCTGAAGCTCTTAGGAACATGTTCTCAAACGCTGCAGCTCTTAGTATAATGTTGTCAAACGCTGCTGCTCTCAGGAAGATGTTTTGTACGCTACAGCTCTTAGGAAGATGTTGTCGTACGCTGCAGCTCTCAGGACGATGTTGTTGTACGCTGCAACTCTCAGGAAGATGTCGTACGCTACAGCTCTTCGGAAGATGTTGTCGTGCGCTGCAGCTTTAAAGACGATGTCGTACGCTGCACCATTTCTGCCGCCATTTCTCAGCATCGTTCAATTTTCATTTGCCATTTGTCGAGGGTCATAATTTTCGCTGGTGGTGCTGACCCTCGGCCTCAATTTAATATCATCGCTAGTGTTGAATTTCACGGCACTCCAGGCCGAGGCACCTGAGGGAACTAAGCCTTTTTTGTGTAGTTTCGTTGCTGTAAGCGATCGGATTTTTTTCGATCACTGTTCTTTTCTAGCCCCTGTACATGGTAAGCATCTTAGAGCTGTTTTTTTTTGTGCACAAGTGTACATACATTACTGAATGATGAGTGGCTGCTGTAGTTTTTTCGTTTGCATCGTAAAAGTTTCAAAACAATGAAAAAACTGAATTTCAGAGATGATATCGAACAAACTACGACAGTGCAATGTACACACACAACATATGAGAAGATGAAAGTGCGGGCAACCGATGTGCAAGAAATTTTTTGTCTTAATAAAGACAAGTTCTAATGTCAGCGAGACACTTCATCATGTAGGAACCATTTTCGGATACGGTGTTTGTCAGAGTAAAATTGAATAGGCCATTTAGCAGAAGAATATTCAATTTATCAGGGAAGTGCATAAAGCAAATTAATTTCACTTTGTAGACCGATCAAAACAGTTTTCAGCTCGAGAATTTTTTGTGCTTTTTTTCCTGATTACGACTAAAATTACTTTTATTACTACGTGTATTCTTTTATATCATAATGCAGTCGTATCTTCTTTCCTCGTTCTTTCTTTTCTTCAGAATTTAGATCGGAAAGAATTCGTACGAATAGTGCTCGTTTCCTTCATTTTGAATATATTGTACTGATAAGCGCTAAATTTCTGTAGCCACTCAATGACCAATTTACTCCTGAGGTCATTCGCGCCTCTAAAAACGAAAAATTGAATTCTGTACTCATTCATCTGAGAGACACTCCAACGTTTCGTTCTCCTGTAATCTGGAGCGAACCTTTCCGTTTTCACTTATGAAATGGAGCTGTCGCACCATTACGAGATACTTAAATGCTGGTACTATTATCCGTAGAGTTAAATTCCGCTCGTACATATTCTTCTAAATATTTATTTGTATGAAGAAATACATATCATTTGCTCTGCACAAACAACTTAGAATGTGAATACGTGTTCAAAAACCGGCTAGTTGAACAAAATAACACATACGTATAGTTATGAACATGTAACATGCTGTAGTAGTCCTTAAGCTGAGGAAAGAAACTCCTCCCCCTACACGTATTTGTGCAAGAATGTTATTTATCATAAATTTATCCATAGTAAATTGCCAAAGAATTTCAAGTCTCGAGTGTATATTTGAGTTTCATGGGACATGTGAGGAAATGAGCTCAGAGCAGGAAAACCCGGGGCAACTGACCAGATGATGGTAACGAGCATCAGCATCACTTTAGATAAAAACTTTTAGAATATTTGACTGAATGCAAATTTAGCGGAGATGCAAAGTATGCAAAGACTAGTCAAAAAGTTCTCAGAGAACTCGTAAAAATTATTCTAGAATTTTACGCAGTCTCAACAAACCCACAAAAACGAAATTTTCTTATGGGAACATATTTAAGTAGCAAACGTGCATGGGTGTTAATAGATCCCAAGTAGAATAATAATTATTATATAATTATACGACACAATATAATTACAATTTTTCTTTGGAAAATTAAACTTTTTAGACGACTTGTGGGATAACTTTTTGACTGCCTTCCTTATACATATGTCCTGCAGAATTACGATTATAATATAATCTATAAGCATATGCGAGCAAAAATGGCGTGAGGGAGCTTCATTAAGGGCACTTAGGGGCTGGAGCGGCCATGTCTCGCACAGCTACGTGAGTGGTGTCGCAATAGGCCTTAATTTGGTGCCGGCGACGCCAGGCCCTGAGATCCATGAGCGTGAGAACCAATGGCGGAGCAAAGAAAAGCTTGCGGCAACAAATCTTGAAGGCCATTTGGTGATTTGGGGCCAATTTTGCTTTAAAGAATCGAAAGACCAACTCATTTCGCCCACGGGCCATGAAGCATGACTGTGAACCGTCAAATCTCTAATTTTTTTATTCAGCTCGGCGGAGGTCAAAATCTACAAATTTCTCGTTGAAAACACGGGTATTACAGCGAAGGTCAACATATCTTAAAAGATTTTCTGACTTCTCACCGTGAGAAAAGAGGGACAAAAATATCTTCTCTTCGTTGCTCTCAGGTTTTTCCCTCCAATGTATTGCAGTACTCAGGGAGGTGCTCCCTAGAGCCTTTCTGCCCCCTTTATTTTTGGATTTTTTTCACATTTTATTGAACTTCTTCGGCGCGGTCCGACATGATGCGCTGAGAGCTGTGGCGTAGGCCTCGCTAGCAAATCTTTTGCTTTCACAAAACGTAATATTCTGTCAAGAAAAGCAGGCCCGCAAATGTGTGCAGGTAGACAGACACTGGTCAACATTAAGGAGGTATGTTGTGAGCTCAGGTGTACGTGCAAATCATGTTTAAGTGGGATTTTTGTGGAGTGAGAAATACGAAGAAATGCACCGGGACGTGTGTCAACAGTGAAAAAATTGTGAAATTGGCAAAGATGGGGTACCTTTTGTTCGTGGACATTGGTGTACGTTAAGCAGAAATTTTTCGAGTAGTAAATACGAAGCATTATGTGCACACCCTCACGTTAATTAAGGAAAGGGAATTTTTGACGAATAAGAAGGGTGGAGGATTATCTGCACACAGTCGATATGTATGCATTAACAAATAAAAGAAGGAGACAAATTAAGGCAAGCTCAGAAAAAATATTTTACAGATTAATTCGAGTATTCATGTGCAATTGCGCATTGATAGCACTACCTCAGTTAGGTCTACTTCGTAGTAAAGTGTAGCATCTTACACAACAATATGTCCAAGTATGCGTTGACAACTATTTTTCGTAGGCGTGCGTAAACTTGGCACTCGCTCAAATGCAAACAGCACAGCAACGTTGCACCTTGTCACCTCGCGAAGTTTTAAGTTAAGTCATAACTAGTTAAGTTTTAGTGTATATGACAGAGAAAATTTAGGCCTCATCAGGAAGGGACGCTCTCTCAGGGACGTTCTCACGAGACACGGACACCACATTCACCCTTGTGCGGTAAAAAGCATTCACTAATAAGTTATGCGAGTTCACGTAGGCTCATTAGGAAAAATCAAAGAATAGTAACATTACTCATGATGGAATGCACGGTATAAGAAATTGTGATAACAACTTATGCAGTTGCTTTAATCGTCACTGTATTTATCCCACTACATAATCATAGCCCATTGTTGATCGGTTGGTTGGTCGATCGGGCTGCCTCTCTGTCGCGCTCATAATGATTTAGATAGGAGAAAATCCCCAGGTTTGTATTCCTAATGATCGAAACTGTCGGAAAGGCAGCCCGAATCAGTGATACTAAAAATAACATATTTTTACGTCAGATTTACCATATATAAGAGGACATCTTAAGAAATTTACATCATTTGGCCAGTCATTTTTGGCGGGACGCGTCCACTAGTTGACCCCATGCTGCACAGGCACGCACGCAACGCGCTTTGCGTTGTCGATATATTTTACCCCATATTCCGTAATACTGCGAGACCTCACTCGAAACTGAAAGTATTTTGCTGAAGTATTTTTTTTTTGGAGCGGTTTTATTTTTTTATTTTTATTATTTTTATACAATAAAACACGCCTTCCGTAATGGTTTTCAGTTTCACTGGTCATATAATGCACTTCTGCTTATTATTTTGCTGTAAAAATTGCTGCACGTACTTCCGATTTCGTTATTATTATTTCCATGCATATGATAAAAAACGACAATGCTTATGCATAAGTTTTTCGACTGGGAAGATAACTGCTTCAGTAATATTAATATTTGAAAATATGGCAATTTCCGATCAATATTTCATGATTCAAGCAACCATTTTCATCTTGTTTAGTTCTCAAAACCCTGGAGTTTAGTATTAGCTGCTATTTTTAAGCAGCATTAACAGAACTAGTGCACTGACATCAAGAACCAAACTGCTCCTCTTGTAGACTTGCAGTGGTAATTGCAGTGTTAATTTTGGATATAAATATTTTATGGGCGGTTCATGAAAAGTTTTCTATTTCATGAAAATAATGTGAGCTGTTAAGTTTCTAAAAAAATTTGTATATGCTAGACCAATTTGCTTCACGGTACTCGTAGTACTTATTGAAGTATTATAAAATACAAAATATGAATTCCCTGTTCATTGCACAATCTTGTTATTCGTAACTTTCGAATTGTATTATTACACTGATGATAATCCTTGTGTTTTTAACTTGTGCAAAGAAGCCTTCTTGTGGGGCAGAGATACTTAAATACTGGTCGCATTTTCCGTAGACTTACATCTGCAATTGTTAAGATTCATAATAATTGTTAATATATCGATGAAGCAAATCTCACTCACCTTGAATGACGGGAAGCTTTGAAAACATGTGTGTACTGCATGTCATAGCAACAGATAAGTACGTTCACGTCTATACTTGAATATCTTAACCGAGTATTTGGGTGAGCGGAAGTTTTAGATATTCAACACTCCCATTTTCCATCTACCGTAACTTTACTTTCGATAATATCCAGGAGTACTCAAGTGCCCTTCACGCCCACTTTTGACCCTTTGCATTTCTCATCGCCGAGCTCTTCCCCCTCGCCAGCTCCCGCCGCGGCCCCGCAGGTCGTAACACATTCGAGGCGGGTCAAGTGTGACAAATCGCGGCCGCTGTTTTGCGAGACGTGCATCCGGACAATGCCGTAAAATTTGCGGACGCGGCCGAGCGTGTGCCATCCGCTATTGAATTGTGGCTTGCTGCAGCTGCGCGGCCTTGCAGC
Organism: Orchestia grillus; assembly: GCA_014899125.1. NCBI lineage: Eukaryota > Metazoa > Arthropoda > Malacostraca > Amphipoda > Talitridae > Orchestia > Orchestia grillus. The sequence continues at coordinate 1,773 of VOMN01139608.1, read as the reverse complement.
ACTTGCTGTGGCTGCGTGGCCTTGCAGCATTTGTAGCAGCTGCGCGGCCTTGCAGCACTTGCTGTGGCTGCGTGGCCTTGCAGCACTTGTAGCAGCTGCGTGGCCTTGCAGCATTTGCTGTGGCTGCGTGGCCTTGCAGCACTTGTAACAGTTGCATGGCCTTGCTGCACTTGCTGCAGCTGTGGGGCCTTGCTACACTTGCTGTACATAATTGCTGCATATGTCTAGCCTTGCTACAGTTGCGAAAGCGACCAAAGCGCTATATGGAGTTTTTGCAACATCAGCCGCAGCTGATGGGACTTGCAGCTGCTAGGATTTGCAGCTGATGGGACTTACAGCTGCTGGGATTTGCAGCTAATGGGATTTGCAGCTGCTGGGACTTGCAGCACTGGCAGCAGCTCTACATGGACAACTTAAAGTTGCATGTGTAGTATTCTCTGATAAGCATATCTTATAAATCTACTGCTAGTTACATCTTTGGTTATTATCAGTGGTTTTATTACCCCTTGCTCCGAAACTTACTTGTGGCTAAAGCTATTGAAGTTATTCGTGGATAAAGTTATTGAAGTTATTTGTAGTTAAAGTTGTCAAAGTGTTTGAGGTTGAAGATATTAAAGGGTTAAGTGATTAAAGTTATCAGAGTTATTTGTGATTAATATTATTAAAACTATTGGTTCTTAAAATTATTTAGATTATGAGTGGTTAAAACTATTACTGTTATTCATCGGTGAAAATACTAAAGTTATTTGTGGTTTAAGTTCCGAAATTTATTCGTGGTCATAGGTTTTAGCGCTATTCGTAGTTAAAGATGTTGAGGTAATACATGGTTAAAGTTATTACGCTATTCATGGTTATAGTTACAAAAGTTATTCGCACTTAAAACTGTTAAAGTTATTCGGGAGTGAATTTATTTGTGGTTATAGTTATTCATAGTTTTAAAAGCATCTCCGCTGCAAATTTGAATCAGTGTTCGTCAAATGTCCTCTGCAGACCGCTCTATTGGACGCTCGAAATCTCCATTTTTGCGCTAAATTTTATTTGCCTCATTTATTTGAAATTTGCCGTAATTGTACCCAAGTGACTACCAAAGTGGCCGGCAAGGCGCAGCATCAGAATACTCGAGAATTTTCACTCTGTTCCCCATAGCGCGACTATGTTGCCACGCGCCGTCACTCGAATACTACGCAGTGAAATTTATTCGTACTTGCTAAAAATGATTATCTAGTACTGTAACTACAAGTCCTTTACTAATTTGCAAAATCCAAGACAACAATTATTCTAAAAAAAAATGGTCAAGAAATTATAAAAATTTTAAGCACAAAAATTGCGATTCCACTCAAAGTTTGATTTCGCTGGAGACTGCCCTGCGCTTATCACCTGAGACGAGCCTGGTTCTCATCCAAATGCTTTATTTTAACTCATTTGTTGTACGGGGAAGGGATTGAAGTTTTGTTAGAAAGTGTCCATTTACTCAATGAACGCGTAAAGTGTGAGATAAAAGTTGAATCCTTTACTCCTTTTCCACGATTTCAGCTCACATTCGGGCAAAGGATGTGAAAAAAGTTAACAACGAAAACTTGTCAGACATCAGACTGCTAGCTGCGACAGATTTCGCACCCTAAAATATCGAATTACCATAGCGCTGTGTTGCAGGATAGTACCGAATGGCAGGATAGTGCCGTGTTGCAGGATAGTGCCGTGTTGCAGGATAGCGCCGTGTGGCAGGATAGTGCCGTGTGGCAGGATAGTGCCGTGTGGCAGGATAGCGCCGTG
>VOMN01139602.1:0-11959 GCA_014899125.1 Orchestia grillus | reverse complement strand
CGTGTGTCAGGCAGGCAGTGCCGTGTGTCAGGCAGGCAGTGCCGCGTGTCAGGCAGGCAGTACCGTGTGTCTGGCAGGCAGTGCCGTGTGTCTGGCAGGCAGTTCCTAGTGTCTGACAGGCAGTGCCGTGTGTCTGGCAGGCCGAGATTGATTATGATTTCAAGCCCTGTTTTCTCGCTGGCTTCCGACTGGAAGTAATTGAGAGGAAAAGTTACCATTCGAGGAGCCTAACCTCTGCACTGGAGCTAACCAAGCACTTGCTTCCGACGACCGGCACACCTGCAGCAGCGGAGACTTGCTGCACTCACATACGTTTTTCCGACCATTTCGTCGAGCTCAGGGGTGGTGCTTTAAAAGTTTTCGTAGTACATACGGTTCCTAAGACAAAAAATTAATGGAAAAAACAGGTCTTCTTCGTACCCAGCCGGTTTTCTCAGCAGTGTATGCAATGAAACCGTAGCGTCATTTTCAAAGCATCAAAGTTTATTCAAAGGAATGCTCATGGCGAAATTTTTAAGTTACACGTCGAGTCTGTAAGCATTCCTGACAGTTAGACATTCAGCGTGATGTGTTTGTTATCAAACACAGTATGTTACCCGTTAGTACGCAGTGTGTGTGTGTGTCTGTGGTTGTTGGGCTGTGCATTGTCGCCAAACTGTGTGTGGTGTTGATTTAGAGTGCTGCCCTCTAATGATATTAATGTTACCCTGCCACCATTTAGAGTGCTGCCCTCTAATGGTGTTAAAGTTACCCTCCCTCCATTTAGAGTGCTGCCCTCTAATGGTGTTAAAGTTACCCTCCCTCCATTTAGAGTGCTGCCCTCTAATGGTGTTAAAGTTACCCTCCCTCCATTTAGAGTGCTGCCCTCTAATGGTGTTAAAGTTACCCTCCCTCCATTTAGAGTGCTGCCCTCTAATGGTGTTAAAGTTACCCTCCCTCCATTTAGAGTGCTGCCCTCTAATGGTGTTAAAGTTACCCTCCCTCCATTTAGAGTGCTGCCCTCTAATGGTGTTAAAGTTACCCTCCCTCCATTTAGAGTGCTGCCCTCTAATGGTGTTAAAGTTACCCTCCCTCCATTTAGAGTGCTGCCCTCTAATGATGTTATTTTACCCTCTCACCATTTAGAGTGCTGCCCTTTAATGATGTTGATGTTACCCTCACACCACCTCGCCCCACTTCCATCCATCGACAACAGCACCCTCGCATCACGCCACCAACAACACGTCAGCCCCAAAACACTTGGCTGCAGAAAACATATTGTAACTACAGTAGACGCACGTGCACGACTGCCGACTGCCTCCCAGCGGTGGCTATTTATCATCAGCATTAAAAAGAATGCTGCACTTTTCCCTCGCCAGAAAGCAAACTTGAGCACTACACTTTCATAGTCACAATACCATCATGCCACATTCGTATTAGTAATATATACAATTTTTTTTCAAATTATAGTAAGAGTAATGAGGTACACAGTGCTTCTCGAGGCGTCCACTATTCGCGCTACAGGGAATCTATACGAAATAAATTCGTGTTATAAAGGGACAAATTTATATACGTATTTGTATATACGCATCCCGTCGAAAATTATGGGACTTGCTATCTCTTAATTCTTGGATTGAATGGTATTTTTTTAGTGGAACATGTAATGAGCCACGAGTGTTCTTTATTGTCCCCATTTTTACCTATCCTATGCTATGGGGACTAGCGCCCCGAGGGGAGCACTGCTAGGCTACCTCAGTTTTAGATAGGTGTTCGGATTTCTATCTTTCGTGCCCACTTTGCTTCTTTTCCTTTTTCATTCCTTCTTCGCTATTTCTTATTTCTCTTTTCTTGCTCTTCCTTCTTAACTTCCTGTTTCTATGCGCAGTGGATATTTCGTGGGTACACACCCTGTGCATAGATTCCCCGTTTTCCTCAGACCTAAGTCCATACTAAATGGTCCCTACTCTTTCGGGGCGAGATAGTCTGAGTTTCTGAAGCGCTGCTTTCACTACTACTACTACTTCTACTGCTATTGTCCCCATTGAAATCAACTATTCATGTACACATTTTATCAACCAACGAACTGCCATAGCGTATTTCATCCAAAGAAACATTCAAGCTTCTGCAGATCAGATTCATTTACGAGCATACAATAATCAGTATCCTATCTACGACATTGCTGCACGTGAGCACGGTTTACTCTCGAGGTGGGACAACCCGCATGCGGGGTTGCATCAGAGATTGCGGCCAGAAGTGTGGCTACCGGTATTGTAACTTCATTGAACTGAAGGACCGGTGTCGCAATGGTCCATTCACTCATTTTCTCATTGTATCGATCTAATTTTACAATTAAATGCACGTATACTATTCCGTACTATAAACCAACACACACTCATTCGTAAAAAAAATGTTCACCTTCAATTCCGGAAAATTAAATTCAATATATATCTTTTAGCGAAGTAACTCGTCAGCAAGTAAACTTGATGTTCACGAGTGTGGATCGTGTAAAAAGCAGTAATGAATAAAAAATGCTGTTCATGTTCCTAGGAACCTGTGGTAAAAATCACAGGCAGGAACAGTACTCGTGTCATAGTGTACACACTGTGTGACCTGGGAGCAGCATGACACGTCCTCACCCCACACACAATGTTCCTACGCGGGGTCTGAAAATATTGCCGCCAGCCTGTGAAATATTCCACGAAATTTTAAAACTTCTCCGAGCGAGTGATGAGCCCTTTTGGCTCCAGACCCACGTACTGTTTGTTCAAAAAAAGATGCACGGCTCCATCATCTCGAGCGAGTCACGCACACGTGCTTACTCTGCTCATGTTACACGCACTTCGAAACTTACGCACACAGCACGAGTTACGCACACAGCACGAGTTACACACACACACACAGCACGAGTTACACGCACACAGCACGAGTTACACACACACACACAGCACGAGTTACACACACACAGTACGAGTTCATACACACACACACACAGCCCACAGGGTGCAGGCCCCCCAGCCTCCCGAGAGCCCCAGGACGGCGCGTGCAGAGCGCTGGCTGCGGTGCCGGAGAGACGCCGCTCAGCTCGGCATCACGAATGCAAAGCGTAGTCGCTAAGAGAAAGAAAACTTTCGTGTGCTTTTCTTTGCTAGAAGCGGTGCTGCTAAGGTGCACGAGTGGGAGAACTGCTGACCCTACCTCGTCAACACACGTCATGAGTGCACCCTGATTACTTATCTCAGCTGAGATGGTGTTGAGTCTGGTGATGAGAGTTCGGGGGGTGGTGCAACTCACTGCAGGAGCCCCAGCCTAGTCACTCTTCAACATGTGTGGAGCTCGAGTTCACTCTTGATGAATCGAGTTCACTCTTGATAAAGTTCTTCCCTGAAGGAGTTCACTTTAGGTGCACTTTATCATTGGTGGAGTTTAGGGTTGATGGAGTCTTCTGTTAATAGAGTTTACGATTGATGAAGGTGATTATATATTGAAGGAGTTAACTTTAGATGCAGGTCACTGTTGATGGAGTCCTCTAGTGATAGGGTTTACCGTTAATTAAGTTCGTTTTTCAAGAGTTAAATTTTCGAGCTTTCCTGTTGAGGGATTTCAGATTTGATGGAGTTGACTTTTTAGTCTAATTGGCGGACGAAAAATATTGTACACGTGTCACGGTAATGTTGACGAACCTCAGTGTTTAGCCCAATGCATCTAAGGAAACGCAGACACAGGCCTTTAAATTACCGGGCTCATCAGAGTGAACACTGCAAAAAACTATTTCAGTTCATGCGAGAGAATCCAAGCATTTTGTGACTATTTCAGTTCATGCGAGAGAATCCAAGCATTTTGTGACCATTTTAGTTCTTGTGAGAGGCTCCAAGCATTTTGTGACCGAGATGTAAATGTTGTCCATTGGACGCGTGGCTACATGCTGTCCGGATCATGCCCAACTTTGTACAGTTATTAAGGCCTTTTGGATATTACCTGTGGATGACTAAGAACAGCTCACACAAATCCAGCCAAGAAATCTCCAGATACATTTTATTCAAGTGACGTATTTATATTGTCGCGGATAATGCGGAACGGAGCGGAAAGTTCAGATGAATTAGACGTCTTAGCAATAACAATAACAAACATCGTCCCAAAAATGGGCCCTAGTAATCCAAACGTTGGTCATAAAACGATGAAAGAAAAATTATTCACATCTACAGAATGGCTTCTTGGTTCAATGGATGCATGCTTAAGGACTGGAAACAAATCACCGGAAGGACCGCTGTAGCTAACTGCAACGAAACAAAGACAGCTTTCGGCTCCTAAACACATCGTCGTGGGCGCATAAAAGCCACCTTTTGTGGGGAACAAAGACTTCAACGCACACCTATCGTCGCCGTGGGACCGACCTGCAGACCTCACCCAGCTTTTGTACCGAGCTGAGCACAGGGAGCGTTGCCGTCGCTGCCACAGCGAAATTAATTTCCCTGACATCGAAGGTAGACGCGAGGACCATTGTTTGCTTCCCGCCAGATTCAAGGGAAGCAGTGGTGTGGAATATAGATTTAAATGTGCCTTGTATAGCTGTGGACATTGTAAATATATACTCGTAGCCTTGCAGGGCAATGTTGTTTACTTATCATGAGAAAATAATCCCAGAACAGTCGTCAGTTATAACTGATAGTGTAGTCAACATTCATGTTAAATTTTAGAAACATAAATTTTTCAGTATTGAGACTCACACAGATTCGTTGTTTTCAGGTTCGTTACCATGCATATGAAAACATTTCTATGAAAACCATATGAAGCATTACCATGAGTAACTCCTTTAGTAAATCTACAGTACTGCACAATACTTTGATTGAAAAAATTCTACAAGATTGATGAACGTTGAGTATACTTCCAGCAACTCGATGGCAGAGAGGGTAAAGGCTTCAATGAAGGACACCAGCATGGTGCATATTAGGACCATGAAATCAGTGCATTTCTCTAGATGTATTACTTCTACAGAGCTCTTGTATAAATGACCATAATGCTAAGGGACAGAAAAATGATCTCGTTGCTGCACTCTTATCACAGAAGCTGTCAATGGCATGAATCTCTACACTTATATACCAGGCCTAGTAATCGCAGTTTCATCAATTTTATCCAATACATTCTCACCGAAAACTTTAATACATAAGTTGTGTCTTCCATCTAAAACCCTTCAGCTCCTCGTGACATGACTGATCTAGCACACCGTGCCTGAGCCGACTACTATTCAGCGAGCAAGGAAGGCTCTCTTTACGCAAAAACCCAATAGCGCTGCAGTGCGGGGGCGGTTTTTCTTCCGGTTTACCAACACAGTGACCTGGATCCCAACATTACGTCGCTCACAAAACCAATTGTGAAAAACATTCGCAACGAAAGATGTCGCCGGCGGCACCCTTGTACGGAATGGAGGAATGGGCCCCTGCTTCGCAAGCACTGGGTAGAGTTGGGGTGTAGTTTGATGAGTGGTAGACATAGGGGTGGAATTGGGGTGTAGTTTGATGGGTGGTAAACATAGGGCTGGAGTTGGCGAACGACTAAACGGTCACGCATACAAGCTAGGAGATGGATACCTGTCATGAACCCGCTGCAAGTTCAGGGGACAAACGTCTGGTCCGTTTCATAAATACGTGTCTGGTACCTGATAGGTGCCCGTTAGGGTCTAGCCGAGTCTATTGAAGGACCGCTGCCAGATACGTACCTTTTCGTTAGAGAGGCATTTCCGTCAAAAAGGAACAGCTTTTTTGTGTCACGTGAAAAAGTTTACACGCTAACGCTATAAGATTTTATCCAAGTTTTGATTCTCGTCATTTAAATATAGTTATACGAAAAGTAAGATACCTCTGAGTAGGTTTTAGCTTCATACATAAACTAAAGCTAAATTTCAACTCATCCGTTACTCTCGAGAATAGGTTCTAGTGTGAATAATAAATAAATCGTTCACTCTTAACATTCCAGAGCAGCCTCACACTACGTATTTGGCTATCTTCCTAGAAAGTGGTTAAAATGACAAGTCACAAGCTGAAAGGCCTAGAATTAGGGCCTTACCAACACCTGGAAAGCGAACAAAATGACATTTCTCGCAGTTGTACTGCTGTTGGTGAGCCAGCGGTGCTGTTGATGAATGGTTAGTGGCAGCTACCAGCATCCGTCATGTGTGTGTCGTCACTTGAGTGTAACTCCATACCTCCATACCCTGTCACTAATTATGTACTAACGTCCTTCTGTCATGTGTGTGAAAGTCTGGAACTGCTATTGAGCGGCAGCTATCAGCATCCGTTTACGGTGTGTCTGCACGAGTGAGTAACTCCATACCCTGTTGTTGTTGGTGGTGGCTGCTTACATCCTTCTGCTGCGTGTGAGCGTAGTTCTATAACTAGTATCCTGAGGCGGATACCAGGATCTGTTTCGCGAGTGGATATTCATGTCTTAGCAGGTGTGCGACTCCATAACTTGTGGCTGACGCTGCTCTGCATGCTAGACTCCAGGGTCAAGCATGCCCTTTTTAGTCAAACGGTTGTTGCTTCAGTAAGAAAAATAATGCTTTATCGTTCTGAAGTGGGAAGACATGAATGATATTACAGACACCAGCACCGTAGTGCAAAAGACCGAGCGTTGGCACCGAGAGGAAGAGCATGGAAGAGGAAGGTCGTTGCATAGGACGCTGGCACATTAGGGAGCAGGAAGGAGAGATAGCAGCTCAGTGAGAACAGTTCACTGCTAATCACAACCTGTGGCAGGAGGTCGGCGCAGCTATCGGAGCCACGATGAAAATCATCGTTGCGAAACACGGTTGGTGCTTGACGAAATGTTCATGCGTTAATAGGAACTGGATCTTTGCAGATGCCATCATTGAGCAGTGTTAGTGAACTACGGACACATAATATGGTCAGTTAACTGGTTGAATTAATGGGTGTGTTATTGTAATGTGATACAGAGTTATTTTGCAGCTACGTTTACGGTGAAGATCCGATACGAATTTTTCTTGTACGCTAAAAATTCACGTGACTACTATTATTCAGTGCGTTCTTTCTCTACGGATTCTGCTCAGCAAAGCCTAAAAGAGTAAGAGGATGAAAACCACCAACGTACTAAGTCTCCTCCGCCTGGAGCAGTACAAATTACGCATTGTGAGCTCCGATCACGCTCGGAAATACAGACACGGAGCTTGAGCAATGCTTTTGCCCGCAGAATTGTGGTCCCGAATCAAGAAAAATATTCAAGTTAATAACACTCGCTGTGACAGTGGAACAATTTTCTTCAACTTTGAATATGCGTGGTGATATATGGTTCTAGATTTGTATTACCGTAAGTGTACAGATACATTTCCCATAGTCCGTTTACTGACACACGCACACGGTGATAAATGCGCTCGTGGCAGCCATAACAGCACTGACCAACCGCTGCTGGGAGGCAGGAGTGAGACATATCAGCCTGAAGGATCGCTCTATTGCGATGGTCGTGTTGGAATCGACAAGCTTACATAACATATCACACGTTCGGGGACTCCCATAAACCTTTATTTATTCACTGAGAAATTTCACTCCATCGATGACAGGAACGTGGGAGATTCCCAGTCTCGAGAGTTCCGCTTCAGACGCTGTGGGAAAAGTCTCTTGGTGGAGACGGGTGGGTGCCGAGGGGTCCCAAAAATGTACAAAATGTTTGAATTATGATTCAACCATTTCGAAACAAAAGACTCGCGCAAGCACTTAAATTCTTTACGAGCGCATCCTTCTTATGCTTAATGTATTGGTTTCCCCGCACTTCCGCTTAAGATAAGTAAGTGTGCGTTTTTATTTCAAAATTATTGAATTAAAAATAGTAAGAACATTTTTTTGGACCCCTCTGTATCAGGACCCTGTTCAAATGATCCCCCAAAAAAACATGGTGTCACTGAGAAAGTTAAATTCATCGATGGAAAAGATAAATTCAAAAAGTTTCCTCATATCCCGCTTTGGACCATTTTTCCTGAATTTCTCCTCACGGTAGAAAAACTGCATGAATATTTTTGAAGTCTTCCACCTCCAATAATTTTCTGCTGGCGTAATTTTAGAGCCTAGGGTGGCGTTAGATCACCTCTACGACCAAACAGGTGACGCTCGATGAGGCCAGGCTACCCATCCAGTCTGGAGCTGAGTGCTGCAACCCACACCTGCTCCTCCCTTTCAGCTACCTTTAAAGTATACGTGTATTGGGAATTAGTTCTGATGTCAGACTACGGGTAGGAACAACTAGACTCTAGAATTATTGTAGAACTCCAGTTGTTCCTACCCGTAGTCTGATGTCAAGGATGAATTCCAAATCCATGTACGAAGCGGCGGCACCCCAGTGTGGCCAGGGCGTAAAGGCCCAAATATTTTCAAGATATTCAAGATGTATACTTTAAAGATAGCTAGAGCGAGGGGGGGCACATGTATCCATTCCATCGTGGGCCTCGATTCCGGCCTCTACAATGCATTTTTTTCCTTGATTGTTATGGTAGGAGAATATGAGAAACATGGGCTGAAGCCCCTCCGAAACTTCTTAAAAACTCTCTCATGCAAAGTAAAAATTTTTATTAAGCACGCGCCACCTCTCAACTTTTTCAAAAATAGGAAGCGATTTACATTGAAGAACATGAAATAAACAATATTTATCGCGTCAATGAAGAGTTATTTGAGTCACTCAACAAGCGTGGAAGATAAATTGCGCAACAAACCGGATTTTGAATTTTCACACCGGCAGGCATGAAAAGAAAACCTAACATACCGTTCCATACCCTGTTCCGCACCTGCAAGCGTTTGTTTAATTGGCTAGAAAGCTATGCATTGTATGAACTGACGGCCTTTTTTCTCTGTTGGTTTACATGAGAGCTATTGTACATTTTGGCCCCACTAATCAACATCGAATTCTGAGTGACAGAGTGTGCGAACAAAGGATGATTTAAGAGATTCAAGCGTAAAATTGATGCAGAAAGCCCACGAACTGTTCATCAATCTCGAATATTGGAAAACCGCTGGTAAATTGTCTTGCCATCCACTTTCCAATAAGCCGCATATTTACGTTGGAGGTTAACCACGCTTTCCTCTGCATTCCTTCTCAATTTTCTGGCTGAGTTTTCGAGTAATTGTTAAAACTTCAGAGTCGAATTCCCCCTTCCTGTTGCTCAAGTAGATAAATTTGATTGAAATGTAGCATTTTTTTTTACTCGAGCACCTCAGAATGAGAAGCAAAACATAGATCGCTACTTAACATGCGTTGAAGTCCCCTGATTTCGCCCGTTGAAGCGTCTCGCGGACATCTTCTTCGCGATTCGAGAATTTAAAGAAGCATCAAAACGGCCTTCAAACTGAAGCATCTCCCGGAGTAGAGACGTATATAACGTTCAGTGAAGTAGCGCTCGAGCTATCCATACCTTGGTGCAAAACAACAGCTTATTTTTGGACAAACTGCCGTCAGAAAAGGGATTTCAGCTAAAAAAAAATTCCAGCATGTGTCAGTAATCAAAAATATTCCAAGCACAAAATTTCTTCGTAGGTAAAATTAGAAAAATAAGTGCAACCTGAAAGTTTTTCATTTCAACGCTCAGTTGTATGAGAAAAGATACAGGGAAGAAAACTAAAATTTCCTTTACGTTATTACGTTTAATATTTTCAAAGCTGCGCGTGCTGCAAAACAAGCAACAGGGTCGAAAGAAGTGACCTGAACGCGCCCCAGCAGGCTTCGCGAATTGGACAAATATCGTATCTGAAGAAAACTTTTACTACGGTAGGTGTTTGCTGCTAAATTTGTCTTCAAACTTTGCATTTGCCCTCTAACTTTGTATTGTTTGAAAATTTTGCATTCGCTTTCTAAACTTTTCATTTGTAAAAAACCTTTGCATTTCTTCCTAATTTTTCAGTTTTTGTATAAATTTGCATTTGTTTCTTAAGTTTTCAATTGTTTTCAAAGTCAGCTTTTGTTTCGTAACTTTTGATAAGTTTTCAAATTCATCATTTAATTTCAAATCTCTGCTTCTCCGTTCATTTCATTTCTCTATCCATTTGTGAAACAACAAAGGACGGCAACGTGGCACCAGACCGTTGAGTCGCGAAGAAGCTGTCGTAAGTGAATCATCGTATCGCCGACACCGCAAGGCATCAACATTCACCTTATCTCGAGATCATCGCATTTCCCATCTCCGATATCTCTCATCTCTTTATCTGACAAAAAATTTCATCAAAGAGGACGCGATGAAAATTATAGCCTCATAGAAGCACAAATTCTCAAACTTTCCAAAGCTTCTACAGTGGAAAAAGTACGTTCTGTCGTAATAATGCTAGGGTTTTTCTGAGTGTGGCTGATTCAAAAGAAATTCTTCACCTACCGGCAGCATAGGTTCTTGCGCAAACTGCATCGATGACTTCCTGGAAGAAATAGGTCATAGTCGGGATTTTTTTGAGCGCATCATGAATTTTTTTGCCTGAGAAGGAGAGGAAATTCTAGCGAATGACCTCACTGAGGGGAGGTGCTGGATGAAAGTACCGCTCCCTGCCTCTCATGTTGACCCTGCGGCGCGCTGGAACTGGTGTTATGGGTGGCGATCTGCTCCGTGTTAATGATTCAAATAACTAAACTTAGATCTACGCTCCAGAGAATTTATATTGTGCTCCGTGAAATTCTTTTTTTCGTAATAGATTTTCACTTCAATTTACTCGAGCAGTAAAGTTTGATCGAGGCCATACATGACACGCACCTATTTCTGCTCACAGGCAAAGCTTTCTGTACATTAGTTGATGGCTTTCATCATCTCTTTGAAGCTACTTTCTAACGCGGGCGGGGTCATTTTGGCACTGGATCACAAACTTCACCATCATCATGCATCATCAATCAAGGAATTCTCTCACTTCAACTTTGCTAGTATCGTAAAGCTAGTCACACTGCAACGATCTCCTTGAAAGAAACCATAAGTTTGGACAGCTTCAGCATAGCCAGTGGACCAAAGGCTTCTCGTCGGTTTCCGGCAACAGGAGCCCACGCTGCATAGACCTGGCATCCAATCCTCTGGACAATTGATTCTTTTTTAAGATGCCCAACTCTCGAAACTTTCTCAGTCCGATAACCGAGGCCGGACACAGGGGCTGAGGTGCACATCTTGACAGGACCTGCAGAGCAGGCTGTGCAAAAACAGAACACTTGTGCGGATGCCTTGAAAAAGCGGACTGACTCTCCGAAACTTTCGGCGGCTCGCAGGGCTAACGCGAGAGAGAGGCGACGATGTAGGGCAGCGATGTCTTATCTACGTTTTCTCTACCTCTACACCTACTGGGTAGATCATTTTTTGAGTGTTTTTCTTATATATGAAACTTCTGTAACATAGAACAACATAAGTTGAATAAAACGAACTGGCAAAAACCACTGTATAATATATTATCATGTCATGCTTTGAAAATCTATACAAGACGTTTCGGGCCCTAGCCCATTTTTAGCAAAATTCTGGAATGAGTAAAGCAGAAACCTGAGAAGGTATACGAGGTCAAAACTTACAATTGAGGATCATAAAATCCGAGTCAAAACACAAAGCTAGGAGGAGTTAGTGAGAGCGAGAACATTCTTAACGACAGAGTAGCTCTTAAAAATCATAACAACTATGAACAAGTTGAAAGGTCGGAGTACGAGTGTTTGATAACATGATTATACAAAATATGTACAAATATTTACAAGTATTCACAAATTATAAAACAAGTACAAATATATACAAATATTTTGTATATATGGCAATACGAATTACAAGTGTTTGATATCACATCCACTGGCAGATGTAATTGTACGAAATAATTCGGGGAATAAATAAGAAGCATATGCTCCTGAGTCAAAAGCCCATATTTCGAATACGTGGAAGTAAAAATTCTGAGTGTAGATTAAGTCGAGTATGAAATGAGTACGACATACATCGAGAACTACCTGTACGGGGTGTCCCAGAAAAAAGGAAACCCATTTTCAAATT
>VOMN01139596.1:0-25608 GCA_014899125.1 Orchestia grillus | reverse complement strand
CTGTGGTACTTGTGCTCTGTCTGCCCTGTGGTACTTGTGCTCTGTCTGCATGAGTGTGTCTGTGAAGTCTGAGGTTTCGGTGCTTTGTTGCACATGGTAGAGCTGAAAGAGCGGGCGTTTTCAAAGAACTGAAAAAAGTGTTTTCATGAATTTGTTTGTATGCTAAACTGCACTATATTTTATTGTTCAATTCCTACTATAATTTGTGTATATAATGATAGTACTTGAGTACTATTGTTAAATGACATCGTTCGACATTGTGTGCTCCTAAGTAAAGGTGCAACGTGCGAAGGAAAAGCACAATTGTATATAAAAAAAAGTTGGAAATATTTTTGAGAAATTTTCGTCAACCGTGGATGTGACAGATATTCAGCTCACTCATAGTGGTCTAAAAATGACACTTGATTCTAATTCAGAAATACTGACAAGTTACTGCTGATCAATTACTCTGAAGATCGCTGGAGCTTTTCACGCTTTAAAAAATATAAATTGCATATCCGGGACTGCCAATCGAGAGTTCTCGGGAAACCATTCAGAACATGTCAGCCTTTACGAGAACTCATTTTTCAAATTTACGCTGAGCTGTGAGCTGAACATCCGGCAACTGCCGTCACTCATAAAATAGAGCACGTGTCATCTAATAAGGAATCTCTTTACGCACGACTCAGTCCCGTGTCTGGTCAGGTGCCAGGACTGTGGTGCGCTGGTGACGCGTCAGGTGGAGAGGCTGGTCGAGTGTGCCCCCCACAACACACACGTGACCACCGCTGGGGCTGTGTTCTACGCACACACCAGGTCAGCTCTGCCTGAGGTCACCAACCGCCTCAGAAGAGCCACTGAGCATCCTGATTGGCTAACTCCAGAGCCATTTTAGGTGTGCCATGTAACCAAATTATTCACTGCTGTTTTGAGCTTGGGTTAAAACCGTAGTTTCCCATTTCTTCTTTACTAAAGAAAATGATGGAAAATTTAATGCAAGAACTTTGATTTCGCGGTTAGGTCTATGAATTTTCAAGTTCACCTTTCTTCAGTATGAACAGTGATCAATTTACCGCAAAGTAACACAAGCTTAGTTTCATAGGAATAATGGATATTTTTATTGTTTTGCAATAATAGGAGCTAGAAAATAACACTTAATTTCCCGAAACAAGAACTATGCTTCACAATGAATTCAACAGATCCACCACATTTGATATTCTGCCAGGTCTATTCCTCATATTTTTTCCTTAGTTTCAGTCAGGGCCTTTGTCACGTCATGCAAATTTGAATTGATAGATGCTTAATACTCAATTGAACAATTTTGTTTTTTGAATTGCACGTTACTGCGGCGTAGAGATAGGTATATATATTAACGATCGCAACTACCATAAAAAATTCTACATTACAATTGCCTGTTAAATGACGCGGCAAAATTCATGGGGATAAATGTATAAAAATTAGACAAATTTTTACTGGAGTTAGGAAACATTTAATTATCTGGTGTCAATTCATTCGAATATGTATTTGGGTGTCATTAAACATCATACATTGGTAAATATTTCTCTGAACTCGTGATGCACCATTCTTGAGGAGGTCTACAGTTATACGCTCGGACAATTCACCAGGTCAGTCAATAATAATGACGTAATAAAGAATCCGCATTTATAGTTCTTTTTATTACTTCACACTTGATGTGGAGGATTTTTCGAAAATAACACGAGGCGAACAAGATAGCGTAAGATAGTGAGAGCATGAAGGCTTTCAGATCGATGCTGGGACCATTTTAGCCTCCCCACACTGGTGGCACTGCAGGGGGCTGCAACACGATCTGATGCGTTTGTAGACTTTATAAAATCGAAAAAACGCATAAATCAACTGTACAATTTCTTTTTTCTCTATGTATATATCACGCAATTTTGTTTTGGTTCAGGTTAAAAATACTCTGATTAATTATTTATTTCATTAAGGTTTAGTTCAACCCACAAATGCGTCTGACTATTTTCGACTTCACGTATCCACACCTGAAGCGTTTGGGACCGGTTGGTCTGCCTGTACGAGTCGGGCACGTACACGTGAAAAAATAAAATTCTCATTAATTGCTGTGAACGTGGAAGTTCTCACGAGACACACCCAGTAAAGAAACTCAAATAACACTCAGATGTGGGAAGTTTTTGACGATTTGGCGCATCTCTACGAAGCATTCAAACGATGATGGATCACGGAATGTACATATTTTACTTGTTATTTTGTGAAAATGCGAAATCAGTTGTTGCACAAAGCAAAATGAATGATCGTCCAAAAATTTTCCGTCGAATTTTGATACCTCAGTCAAGATGATTTGATATGCATTGCTGCTTGAATGGACGATTGTGAAGTGATTCTCTTCTTTTGTACCGACTCCATTAGTATGTACGAACAAGAAATAGTAAGCAAAAAGACTTTGAAAACCACCTTGAAATAAATAGATCATAGTTCAACTAATAATATTATTAGCAAGAACACAAGAGCAATGCATGCAAGGCAAAACAAGTTTCGCCTTATCGCACACCGATAACCTATGCTTTAAGTATTTAGTTTGAGTATCGCTGTCGTGCACAAAGGAGTTTCCCGAACTGCTGTGAATGTCATTGCCGATATTACCGTCCCATCGAATGTCACTGCTAATTGTTCCTTGGGAAAACACGCTGTTAACATGCGGCAGGTCGGGGCGTCTAAGTTGTCATACTGAGCTTACGGCAGCGTAAATAATAACGGAAGCGACCCAGACTCTCATTAACGTTTTTACAAAGCAACAAAGACTGCGGACGTCTTGTCGGTGGAAAGAATTTCGACAGCATCGGCAAACACCCAGACGTTGACAAAACGGAAGAGGAAATTATTAATGAGCCACATAGCATTCGAGTAGGTATGATACATGCAGCGGTGGGGTGAAAGAAAATTGATTTTGAAGATATTTTTGTTTGCACAGTTTGTATGATTTATTGGTAACACAGAGCTAAGTCATTCAAAAATTGTGGTTTTGGTTTCTGTATTGCTGAACACTGAGCGCAAATTAGGAAAACTAAAGTATATCTATGACGCTTCTTGTAATATTTTCTAAGAAAATGATAGAAAAAATACGTTTCTTATGACTGGAAGTATTCTGTGCAGTTACTTAATATTGCGCGTTGCGGAAGGTTTTTAAATTATGCGCAACCACGACACGTAAGGGAACCCTCAGGCATATTTAATAAAATTGTCGACATTATCCTTAAGATGGACGAAGAGTCTGGTTACAAGTATCTTCATGCAAAGAATATCATGCACCAAATTTGGAAAAATGTGTATATAAGGAATATACCGTGCGGTTATTATCTCATTACTAGAGAATCAATGAAAAATCCATTCCATTCGTTGGTATAATTTATTCCTATTCTTGTGAACGGAATGTGCGACAGCGTAGTAGCAGTGATACGGGTTACAGTTATAGCTCCAGTTTCGATACTGACACTTTTATAACTTCCAAAATACAATGCACGATAGCATCAATTTTTTTAACGTACGTCATTCAGAGTTGTAAGTAAAGAGCTGTAGTTTCTTGTTGAAATAAGGCTTATAAACGCTATGAATATATGTTAAGCGCGTTGGAAATTTGAATGAATCTCTTATTTTTCCAGAGATCTCAGCTGGAACTTAACGGATCACGTGAAAGAAATGAAAACTTCCTTGAAGACTTGGAGACTGGTCTACTGGAGACTGTGGGGGCAGGTCTGTTCAAAACATTCCCACCATGCTTGCGTACGCGACCTTCACTCGTACATTTACAGCTGGAGTTTTCCCGATTCTTGGAAAGCTAAGAATTTCGAATATTTAGATCTCTACTTTCCATTTAGCTGAGGAAAAACATTTTGAAAGCCTCAATTTGCCTTCAACTTCAAGCCCTTGATTACGAGGCATATAAATTGTTTCCCATATTTGTTCACGAATTGGTAGACTTGAGGTGCCAAGTACAAACTAAGCTGAGACTGAGGCGGCCAGTGGGACTACAAGCGCTCACCGTGGGGGCAGACTGTTGAGGCTCTTGCTAACAGTTTACTTCCTCTTTCTTTCTTTTTTAAACTCTGCGGGTTTTTGCTCCCTATTTTGCATGGGTGTCCGGAATTCCAATGGGGTCCCCAAACTAACCCCGTATACATTTTTACGAGACTAACGCAGAGTTCAAAAGGGAATAAAAAAATGAGTATAGAGGGTACATTTCTAGCAGTATTACCGGATGCACTTCCTACCGTGTTGCCAGGTACACTTCCTGCCGTGTTGCCAGGTACACTTCCTGCCGTGTTGCCAGGTCCACTTCCTGCCGTGTTGCCAGGTCCACTTCCTGCCGTGTTGCCAGGTCCACTTCCTGCCGTGTTGCCAGGTCCACTTCCTGCCGTGCTCGACGTG
Source organism: Orchestia grillus (assembly GCA_014899125.1). Taxonomy (NCBI): domain Eukaryota; kingdom Metazoa; phylum Arthropoda; class Malacostraca; order Amphipoda; family Talitridae; genus Orchestia; species Orchestia grillus. Next base: position 21,207 of record VOMN01139596.1, on the reverse strand, counting down.
TGGGGAGGTGTTCGCGGCGACGACGCTGCGCCGCTGCAGGAGGCACAAGATGGACCCTCAGTTCAGCGATGCTGCCGACCTCAGCTCCCTCTCGGCCAGGGACGGCGACCACTACCCCTGCTGTGGGGCGCGGGCTCTCAGGTTCTCGCCTCTTCCTCTCAGAAATGTGAGGGACTCCCCTCTTCCTTTTCAAAAATGCTTGGAGATATCATCCAGAAGAGAAGAGAACTTTTATTGATTCCAACACGTTTAACCGTTGGGTTAGCAATGCCTTACAACTACTGGCGTGGTGAGGGATGTGAGGAATGTGTGGTTTAAGCTTCCTTTCCCAAGGGAAGTGCTCCCGGGTTACGTTAAATACCTTGCCTGAGCCGGGATCGAACCCTGAACGTCCCGGCTGCGAGGCCATCACGCTAACCAGTACGCCATGGAGCCCTCAAAAGGATGAAGGGACTCCCTCTTCTCATCAGAAGTGAGAGGGAACTCCCCTCGTCGTCTCAGATTTGTGAGAAGACTCTTCTCTTCACCTTCTAAATGTGAGGAAACTCTTCTCTTCACCTTCGAAATGTGAGGGGACTCTTCTCTTCACCTTCGAAATGTGTGGGAAATCCTCTCTTCACCTTAAAAATGTATGAGGAATCACCTCCATCCCCACAAGTTTGAGGGCTCGCGTGAGTGGCATGGGGTTCAACGTGTGAGCGACCTATAGGAACGATGCTGCTCATTTTAGTAGAGTTTTATGTTGATTTCGGCATATTGTGAGGAAGTTTCATGGACAGAATACGGAATGTCGATCGTTCATATTCGTAAATATTTATACGTTTGAAAATGAGATTCTGCTTTGTTTTTCTAAGAAGCGCAATGAAATGAATTCTACTTTAGGATTTATTGTTTAAGGTAAGAAAGAAATTGGAAACTACTTTTTATCTTTACAGCAATAATTGCGCCTAATTTTGTTTCGTCGCAGAGTTTTCAAACCTTGTACCATTTCTCGAATTTACTTCACAGAGGGACAGCACTTTGGATGTTTCGTCTTGCATAAGAAAATATTTGACATAAACGCCCGTTCTGAGGACGTTTATGCCTGCAGGCTTGACCAAACGTACGGCAACTTTAGAGCTCGATGTGTTGCGCATCTTGCGCGAATAGACAGGAGCTTCTCGGTCTAGAGTTTGGTCCTGTCTCGACTTGACTGAGTTAAGTCTTGGATTCTCTGGAAGAAGTTCGGGATACTTAAACAGGTGTGCCGCTTTTTAGCAATGTCGGGTCTAACCTTCGTTCATGCCAAGGGAAGCACTACAACCCAGATAAAACCCGAGAAAAACCTTGAATACGACACGAACACGCTACCACTTAAGCTACGGAGCCCTTACATGACATTTTTTCATCTCAGAATTACTAAAATTACATTAATTTTAGAGTCAGACCACGCGTACTTTAGAGTCAGACCACACGTACTTTAAAGTCAGACCACACGTACTTTAGAGTCAGACCACCCGTACTGTAGAGTCAGACCACTCGTACTTTAGAGTCAGACCACACGTACTGTAGAGTCAGACCACTCGTACTTTAGAGTCAGACCACACGTATTTAGAGTCAGATCACAGGTATTTCATGTAGAGTCCTTGTATGTTCCAAACAATAAACCAACACTCAATGGTAAATCTAATTCTTTTCCTTTATCAAATTCTGATTAGTCAATTAAACGTAGTTCAATTCATGTAATATTTGCTCATGAATTCTGATTTACATATTATTTTGGTCACACGTAATTCATGTAATTTTTTGCTCACGTACTTTAATTCGCAAAACAATTTGCTTAAGCATTCTAATTCAAATCATTGTTAATTCCAGCTGACATAACGATTATTCCAAGACGTTCTTACCAGTGCACAGAATTTTTTTTCTTTTTTTTTGTTAAATGTCATTTACTAAATCCTCTTATTGTTCAAGAATATAAAATGCCCATTACATTCATGAAACTTTGCTTTTGTATTATACTTGATTAAATTTATTACCGGCATAATGTCGAGAAGGGCAATCTTTAAAGTTCATTGACAACACCTCCGAAGCAAATTCTAGCACTAAATGGTCAGTAGTTCATTTTATTCAGTTACAGGGAATTGAGAAATTATGGCTTAACACAGAAACCGGTAAAATTCCAATTTTCTCACAAAGAGGGCCATGTTAATATTGTGTCCCAGGGCTGCCAGACGTGCGAGCACACGGTGCAGCTGTCCCGCCGCTCGGAGGAGGTGTGGGGCGCCCTGCACAGCATCTACGACGACCTCCTCACCTACCAAGTCCTCATCTGCCTCCCTACGGCCCCTCCTTCTGCCAGACCTCAGGTGCCGTGCCTGATCGATCTTTAATTTCACTGAAGCCACAAATTAAGGCCGAGTAAAAATTTAATCTGAAAGTTATAGGTTTTTGTTCGAAAAGTTCCCGGGGAAGTGGTAAAATTCAGTCGGATGAGGGAACAAACGCGTTGAGGATTTCAATTGTATTCTAAAGTTGCATTGTGCGGTATTCCGATGACAGAATAGAAGGTTTCGCACTTTATGCGTCGCTGTTCATTGTTTATACACATTTACGAGGTAGCTCGGCTGATCCATCACCTCGTGCATTACGTCTTTACTTCATCAATCGTAAGATTAAATTTCCGTTCGGAAGACCATGTGTCAATAGAATTACTGTAAACTACTTAACAACAAGCATGTTTTATTCAGCATATAATTAATAACTGGAACTGTGTTTGGATATTATAACTAAAGTTTCGAGCGCAGTACTCTATCAAACTCTCAGTATTAGCAGTTAACGGTAGAAGCATTCAAGAGGAAATCGTCAGAACGGTCAGAATGCAATTATAATTTACAAATAGTTTTTGTGAGATGATTGTGTTGGTTTCTCGTACTCGTAAGTCTCCAAAATGTCACCCGAATTTATTTGTATGTGCCCTAAAGCATGCTTAATGCCTACATACATACAGTTATTACTTTTGATCGTGATGTTTCTTCATTAACTTCAGAGAAGGCTTTGTGTAATTGTGTAATAGTGTGTACCTATAAATTCAGACACTTTCGTAGCATGCCGAAGATCGCGTACATAGACGACACCAAGATGACATAGATACCATAACGTCAACACCCATGTAAAACATCACTCTAGATCACGCACTTAACATCATGTCTTTATCCTTAAAGAACACGCATTATTTTAAGGATAAAGTCGACAACAGCGTAACGAATATGCCATACAGTGGTGTACAAAGCCATAACGCGTGCCGGGCAGGGTGCTGTGTGGAGAGATGTTCCTCTGGTGCCCCTGAGGGCAGACCGTTCCTTCCTCGACCGCTCGTGCTTCCTCGGCAGACAAGGTCGGCGGCGACGGCTTTTTTAAACTAACACAATGGATGGTATTGCAAAATGACCCATTTCAAAATATGTATATGTTCTATTTTATTTTCTGTATTAAAGTTGTTTCTAAAGGGTTTTAAATGCTTTTTTAAATTTTTATTGCATTTTTTCAACACGAAAATATCAGTCATTTGACAATAGAGCAATTATTTACATAAATCTATGGGTCAATTTGAGCCAGCTGTCTTTGAAGGGAATGTGACTGGTACCGTCCTTCTGGTGTTAAATTAGTGCAAATAGAAGCCTCGAACTGTAACATGTTTACAGTTTACAGTACATTTATTTTGGCCTTAATCATTTGCCGGCCTTGCGAATTAACTTGAAGACAATGAAAATTGTTTTATTTGCAAAAGCAGAAAACTTCCATAATTGAGTTTTACAACGATGTCCAAGGATTTTACAAAGGAGTTTTTCCCGGGCAAATTTTTACTTGGAGTAAGAATATCCGACAATGCAGAATTGAAATATCATAAATGATATGTAATAGTGTGAAGGAAAAGATTTTATCATTCTTTTTCAGAATTTTGCTTGAAATAAACAATTGCGGTCTAAGGCCATACTCAGCAAGGCTGTAACGATGAACTCTTACTGTTTGTTAATGGAGGATTTCCTTCTCGCTATTTCTTTGATCAGTTCCATCAGGACTGTCCACCGACAAAGTCGACCCCGCGTTGGTGTCGCCCCGACACCCAACGTCGGTGTCACCTGGAGTGAAGCACGGGTCCAAATCGACTGCTCCATCTGCCGCCGATGATGAATTAGCAGGAACTGACTCGGGCGGGTCCAAAGCTCCGGCCAATTGTTCCAAAAGTGATGCAGCCCGAGAAGAATTGGCCGGAGATTCAGACGAGAATGACGGTGGGACCACAAAGCTCCTACCGCCGAAGATGAAGGCCGCTCTGCAACGGAAGGCTGCCAGGGCTAAACGAGCTCTCAACTTCCAGTGAGTTGGGTTTGATGAGGACGCTGGCTGGTCTCAAAATGATACAACCATTACGAGGCCAGATTCAATGGAGACGGATTGGTATATTTATAATTTTAGCTATGAGTTGGACAACGATATTCACAAGTGTAAATATAATTTGCTAGAAATTCTCATTCGTATACCGCATTTTAATTCAAGTCCGACGTGATTCTTATTCGAGGTTGGATTTTGATTTATGGATGTGAAATTCCGATTCTATTTCACTTTCAATTCATCTTAAGAGCAGGCTAGATAATGAACGCTTGATGGTAGTCGTGGGATCTCTACGTAATTTCCTTATGCTAACAATCCATTACAAGTGTAAAAAACATTTGTACGTAAGTATTCCTTCGGTCGTAAAGAAGTCACTTTCATCGCAGAAATTGCATTTAAAATTTAAAACTAAATACTTCTAATTGACATAATTTTAGTTTGGAATAGGTGGATAAAAAATGACATAGATTAGCTAACATTTGAAAGGTCCACTACCCGCTCTCTGGATGAGTCAATTACATAGACCAGTCAAATGGCTTATTAACTAAGTCTACTATTCATTTTTTATGTGGAACATAGTTTGAAACCTTAATTTCTCATGCAGCATCTCTTAAACATAATATTTTTAAACTTCTAATCGACAGGATGGTGGCCCCTCCGAACTGGCGCTGGGACGTGTCCCGGTCCGCCCGCCACAACCAGGACATTCAGCGGGACCGCGAGGCCCAGATTATGAAGGACTTGACAGCTTGGCTCAGCCTCGCAAGGGCCCCAGACTCAGCTACAGTGAAGGCCTCAAAGACAGGACCCAGTGAGGGCAGCAGCAGGGCCCGGGGGGCAGACAAACACGACGGGAAACAGCGTCGTGAGCCTCCTGCCATCAGCCCGGGCATTTACTACAAACTTGAAGCCGAGTTCCGCCAGAAGCACTCGGCGCAGCACAGCAGCAGCCACGGCGCTTTCAGGGCCAAAGTGCAGGCCATCTCCAGAATCAAAATGAGGCTCAGAAATCGTGCTGCTTTCTCCGCAAATCGCTGATCAGTTCCGGATCTGGGGTGTGAGTTTTACTCAATATATGTAAAGGGTTCCTAGTTTCAGGGCCAGATTCATTTCCCGTGCTTGCGAATCGGTAGAAAAAAGTGAACGCGTTTTTTAAAAACGGTATGAAATTCAGTTTTCATACGACTTTTTAATTGCTTTCAATTGCATATATGTGGGAATATATATGACCTAAGAGTAAACATAGGAAGTATGTATTACCGCTATTTTAAAAGTTAATTTTATCTAGCGCATAAAAAGATGCTTCAATGAAATTGAACTGCCATCACTTTCCCAAACCTGAGAAGCGAGCAGCTAGCCCTACATGAACAATGGCATGAAAGTTCCAATTATAATTAAGATTAAATCCAATTAATAGATTCCCATTTGGACAGCAAAATCCTTCATATTAATGGAACTCATCGAGATGCTCACTAATTGGTAATTTATTATGCTAACTGCTACAGAAATCGTTTATAAGATTCCCAATACGTTATTACAGTGAACTTTTTACTGCTGTTGTTAGCTTTATGGAAACATACAAATGAGAGCAGTACCTTTTTTCTGAGCAACGACCTGGAGATCGCGATGAGTTATGGCGAATTCCATCCCCATTCCTCAAATGTATGAAGAAACTCTCCATGGAGTTGGAATAAGTATTTTTTACGGTATTGGACCCAACGTCCAATTAGAGTGCTCTGAAATTGCTCCCTATGCCACGTGCGGACAAAGCAGGGCCGAACTCCATCCCGTTACGGTGGTCGTTAATCTTGGAGAGAAGGACATCTTCTTTGGCCATTTTTTGTAGGTGGTCAAAATTGAAGCAGCGCAGAAGATGGCCTTCTTTCAACGCGTAGACAATGCTTGACATTGACCCCGATTGAGCGCATACAGAAAAGTACACGCCATTATACAAGCCAAAAATAACTTTGCTTGAAACACCCACTGCACACCTGACGAAATATGTTTTTTCAATTTACGTTTGTTGTCTTTGTGCAGTACAAGTACCCATATTGATCGTATAAACGGGACGTTATTGACCCTCTGGTCTTCTTCTGGGAAGGGAAAAATAGTCGCGTAAACGAGTAGTGACTGGTCATTTCTGCCATTCAACACACACACATAAACGAAGTGGCTCTTTCTTCATTGGACTTCCAAGACACCTCCAACTTACGTTAGTGTGAAATGCTCTAGGATGTAACAAACCTACCGTTAGAGAACGTGGGAAATATCTAATAAGCTGTAGCTAACGCAGGCAGCTAATTCTTCGTATTAGAAATGGTGTGAAATGTGAAGTAGTCTTTTATGTTTCTCCTCTAATTAATTTTTCTAATAATTAAGTGTTGGGGGTTCTCGTGGAAACGTAATCATAAATTTCTTCTTCTTCTAATTATGATCGTGTTCAGATACTTCAAATTTTGAAAATAGCTGTATTTGTTTAACTTATCACGGAAAAGCATTTTGTGGAGTGGCTATAACGTTTTAGGATTTGTGTTACTCCTATAACTTAACACGAAAATTGTTCATGAAATGAGTTGCTCGAGCTACTCGAGTCGCAGATTAAGTTACTTTAAAAATAGACTTGGAGAAAAAAAACGTTATGTAGAATTGCTTTTATGCTTTAGAAATAGTGTTAGGAGTATAAATTCACCTAAAAATTGTTTTGCTTCAGTGTTCAGTTTTGCTTCGAAGCATACAAAAAGTGTTTCGTAGTAAGAATTCAAAGCATTTCACGAAATTTCCCTAAACGATCATTTCAGCGTGACCCAAAACTCTTATTTTCACTCGATGTTGTCAATTAAATTCAATATAATGATTCTTTTTTACATTCTTCACAGTCATTATACTTCTTAGCATCTCTAGCTACATAAAAAATCATAGAAATCCTTGCACTAAACTGCTCATATCACAGCTTAGAACTGCACACTGAAAAAAATTGCACTGATTTTAGTATTCCAATTAATTGCTTCCTACTCATTATATCGAGCTAATTGCCTATAATCCTTTATTCTTTTAGCTTGCGCTCGTGTTGATCTAAGTATAAAATATGTATATACCCATGTACCGTTCGGTGAGGTGAATGAATCTCGTACACATTTTTAATTTTTAAAAATAAAGGGCTTTTCTCGATGCGCTATGGAAAATTTCGTGTAGAGGAGAAACAGGTTCATTTCATCATCAGCAATTAGTTTAGTACTAAAGCTGTCTCCTGTTCCAAGCCTTGTCCTTAGGTTCGCGATCGTGGTGACAAGGCAGGTGTACTCACAGAGTGATGCATCTCAATGATTGTACTAGAATGAGTCCCTGTTTTCATATTATTAATTTCTTCGAAGATAGATAGTTGCAGTTTAGAAACAATATCGTGATGAGGTATTGACGAAGAAGTCATCGTCGGTAGCAGGTGGCGATCGACGTATTTATGTCATGGTTAAGGCTGTAAGTATTGACTTGTGTATTTTGACACGTATTTTGGATGTATACCTGCTATTCTGAACAAAAATTTGATTATCCTGGCTTGGATTGCAGGATATTTTGTTTAAAACTTTGTTGTATTATTTGACACTTTTTTCCTAATTGTCTCCACGGAGCTCTCCTCACACGAGGTCTGTCTTCCTGATCTGGAAGAATGCGCATTCGATGTACGATGCATACTTAATTCAAACAATTAAAAATATGATAACCTGGGGTCTGATGAATCATAATGAGCCGACTATAAGGCTATCATGCATATAAGATGTATCAGTTATCATCCGCCAAATTATGGGAAGAGGCTGATGTAAGGAAATGTACGAGCACAAAAAATAGGAAAGAGCAATCTAAGAAAAATTTTGAACGATGCCCAATTCACCATGTAGGAGCTGATATTTCCTTTCGAACAACTATTTACTTTGAATAATTTTATTGACTAGTTTACTGGCGCGTCACTACGTCTCTATTTCCCGGTAAAATCTCGCAGAAGCCACTTCAGTCATAACGTCTTACTTGTCTAATCCCATCGAAGCATAAGGAAGTTCTCTTATTCTGGTTTTCGGGATTGAGATTTGAAAATTTGCAAGAATATCAGCGTGGTGCCAGCAAAGTGCTGTTCAGTAGCAAGGTGCCTATGGATTACCATTCAAAATTCAGGGAGCAACACCTGCGGCATGTGTGCATGGATTACCTTTCAAATTTCAGGGAGCAACACCTGCGGCATATGTGCAACAAAAATGACAGATGACACACTCCCAACAAACTGTAGCACCAACCTGTGGGAGATGGTGTTACAGCGAACGAACATTTTTCTTTCTTCAATGATGGTTTAGAGCATTATATGTCCAAGATCTATGCTAACAAATCGTTGGGGATTAATTTACACTGAAAACTCGTGGGCGTAAATTATTTGACTGGCATGATTTAGAGCTGAGCTCTTGAGCCCCGCCTAAAAAACATTTTCTTGGAACAGCAAGTTCGTAATTTCAACTCAAAATGACTGCGTTGAAAAAATAACAATATTCTGCGGCGATGAGGAAGCCGGTGTTTGCGTTTGATTCAAAATAAAATACAAGCCAATATTCTGCAGAACTCCGTAGTTGCTCTCATAAATGGGCTTATTTGGGGTCAGAGTTACTAGATAAAAACTGTTCATTCCTGTGTAACACCAGTCAAGCGATGCGCTCCACTGCAACCTGAAAGATACGTCTATAAAGATGACAAAAATATTCCTATTGAAATTCATGTTTGCGCCATAATAGTATGGAAAAATCCCTCAGAAAACGTCATAATCATAGTTTCTTATCAAAAGCTTTAATTTGGAATATTTAGAGTGAGTTTATTCTGAAATAGGCTATACGATCCATCACAAAGAATAACTACGCGAATGTACACATAGTCTATGATTTCATTCGAAGATATATCTTGATGTTACAGACACAGGTGATTCAAATGCAGAATTTCTCGTCATAGAATCTCTAACTCCTTGCCTTCAATGTCACGCAGCCACTTTTTTCCAAGTTTCCAATTGTGTTCATGTGGTGTTTTTGAGCTGCCTTGTGTTCTAACGCTGCTGCCAGAACACAGACACCGTCTATTTAAAATTTGGAAAGCCCCGAAGCGTAGGGAGATCTTGCTAAAACGCGACCCATTATTCTCAATGAAAATAATGATATCGATGATTGGCGCGTAAATTTTTTTGCGCAACGTTCATCGAGATCTAAAAACTTGCACGCAGTCGCATTTTCTCAACTTAACGAGTAGTTTTTTTACCTGATTTGATGCTCAATTCAGGCGTGTTTGATGATGAGGACACGTATTCTCCCATGCTTAATGCGCACAAACAAACTGATGAATAAATTTACAGGCATCTGATGACAGACACGCTTTGTTGGGTTCATTTGCTGCCTCATAATATAAGCCGTCGTTATCGTGCCCGGCAACTCACGGATATGGTGATGTCGTCGTAGTGTGTTGTCAGTCTCAGTATCACCGTATTAGTTTGTTCCTTTTTTCAGTCTCGCCGTATTAGTTTATTACATGTCTTAGTTTTGCCGTATTATTAGTTTCTTACTCGTATCGGTCTCACCGAATTAGTTTGTTATTAGTCTCAGTCTCAATATATTAGTTTGTTACTTGTCTCAGCCTTACAGTATTATTTTGTTACTCGTCTCAATGTCACCGTATTAGTTTGTTACTCGTCTTAGTATCCCAGTATTAGCTTGTTACTTGTCTCAGTGTCCCAGTATTAGCTTGTTACTCGTCTCAGTGTCACAGTATTAGCTTGTTACTCGTCTCAGTATCCCAGTATTAGCTTGTTACTTGTCTCAGTGCCACAGTATTAGTTCGTTACTCGTCTCAGTATCCCAGTATTAGCTTGTTACTCGTCTCAGTATCCCAGTATTAGCTTGTTACTCGTCTCAGTGTCACCGTGAACACAGAAGGGTCCTGGACGTTCCATCAGGGCTTTGTTAGTCGACAAAAAGTGGTTCCCGCCTCTGCTTTTGTTCACTAAACCAGAACGACCTCCGCGAGTAAACTCCGCAATCATCGCTTCCTTCCACTCATAGAGATGACACTGATCTTCTTTATCGAGACTATTCAGACGACATGGTCAACTACTAATATTTTGAAACTTGCTTAATTAATTTCTTCCTTGCTATGCGTCGCACATTCAACTCGCAGAAATTTATAACGTTTTTGCCTCTGCGCTCATTTGAGCTCGGGGAAATTTTCTTCAAGTCATGATGAAGGTACGAAATTGGGACACGCGTAATTCTAAACACAACCCGTAATTTTTGCGGAATCTTATTAACAGGACGAGCGAGCGACAATGCGTAATGGCATTTTATGTTTTTGAGCATTTAAATTTCATTTTCACTGCATTTCATTTCAAAAGCACGCCATTTCCCGATAACTGAAATGAACCGTTCGACATGTTTGCACGTATGTACCTCGAGCACTGCAGCACATTTTGCGAAGTAATGTTCCCCACAAGCTGCAGCCACAGCTTCCGCGTGCGTTCAAAAACAGCGTTTCCGCTTCACGTGAAATGAAAGATTTCCATTTACGGAGTCAATTGAATCAATATGAATTTTATGCTCAAGGCCGCGCGGGCGTAAGAAACGGAAATATTTCGTATTCGAGCTGCGCTATGCAAGCGACGTGAGGACCGCTGTTTGCCGGTCGGACTTTGATTGACGTGTCTGCCTTCTTCATTTCACCTTGTGCTCTGAGATGTCAAATTGATGCATCGAAAAAAGGTTACAGTTACAGCACCGTGTTTCAAGTATTCAGTTACCTTTCCAGTTGTTCTTTTTAATATCGGAGCATGACGCCCGAGTCATCAATTTTAGGATCTCGTTGGTTGTAAATCTAAAGAATGGTTCCAAACAAAATATTATTTAATCGAGAATTTCGATAAGCGTATAAAATTTTTATTTTTTTCGCAAAACTCAGAGAGTTTAGAATTTCCATTCACGACACAAAGCGGAGTGGTGTTGCATCGACAAATACTAACGGACGATTATGGGGTTGACTTTTGTGACTTGATAGCCAAATTAGGGTGGAGTGGGGGATGGTGTACCAAATAATTTATCAGCTTATAATATTTATCGGTATTTCTATTTTGAATTTGTGCGTACGAGTATGTTTTGCCACTTAATTTAACGTGTACTTTTCTAGTTACTGTGTACTTCTCTAGTTACTGTGTGCTTCTTTAGTTACTGTGTACTTCTCTGGCTACTACATGTACTGCTCAGGCTACTGTGTACTGCTCGGGCTACTGTGTACTGCTCAGGCTACTGTGTACTTCTATAGTTACTTTGTGCTTCTTCAGTTACTGTGTGCTTCTCAAGTTACTGTGTACTTTTCTAGTTACTGTGTGCTTCTCTTGTGAGTGTGTATTTCTCTAGTTACTGTTTGCTTCTCTTGTGAGTATAAGTTTCTCTACTTACTGTGTGCTTCTCTTGTGAGTGTGTATTTCTCTAGTTACTGTTTGCTTCCCTTGTGAGTATAAGTTTCTCTACTTACTGTGTGCTTCTCTTGTGAGTGTGTTTCTCTAGTTACTGTGTGCTTCTCTAGTTACTGTGTGCTTCTTGAATTACTGTGTGCTTCTCTATTTACTGTGTGTTTCTCTTGTGAATGTGTATTTCCCTAGTTACTGTGTGCTTCTCTAGTTACTGTGTGCTTCTTTAGTTACTGTGTGCTGCTCTTGTGAGTATGTATTTCCCTAGTTACTGTGTGCTTCTTTAGTTACTGTGTGCTTCTCTAGTTACTGTGTGCTTCTTTAGTTACTGTGTGCTTTTCTAGTTACTGTGCGTTTTTCTAGTTACTGTATGATTCTCAATTTATAACACACTTTTCAATTTTTTTCACTTGCAAATTGCTTCATACTTGTTAAATTCAATAAAATCCCGCAATTGAAAATCCGCAATTTGGTAACAATATTAAAAAAAAACTGAGAGCTGATGCAATTGCATACATGGAGCGTGGTGATATTCGAGTAACTTAAGATTTTCAGTGCAACAACTTTTACGTTGTCTAACGACATGGAGCAGGAGCGTCTGCAGCTTGCAGTCGTCATAGCAAAAGATATGTAATTGTACCTCATTTTGGTAAATGAAGGATTGTTACATCGTATTTTGATACGTGAAATAGAATTACATTGCATTCTGATGTTTGAAAGATTATCATAGTTTATTTTGATAATTGAAAGGTTATTTCATTGGGAGACAATCGTGATTATATAATTAAAATCGAAGGATAATATGACCATTGAATTTATTTTAGATGGATTTGTAATAAGTACTCCGTCAGATGATCATAGGAGATGAATTTTCACCAAGGATAGGTACACCGTACATTTGCATTTCTGTTTAGTTCATTAGGGTTCAAAATTGTATTTAGTTCAGGGAATTTTCTGAGAAAATTCAAGAACATAAGTGTTATTACAATTGCATCGTTACAGCGCACGAGAAATATTTTGTTTTAAAAAAATTCAAGACACTTTTGGTAACTAAATTAAACGTTAAGCATGAATGACGTGTCATTATGTAAACATGAAACTTACATCACTTCTGAAAAGAATTCAAAAAGACTTCGAGATGATTTTAAAAGATTTTCAAAATGATTTCAAAAGGACTTCATAAGGACTTCGAAAGAATTTAAAAAAATCTTCAAATAACTTTAAACCACTTCAGAAGGGTTTCAAGAGGACTTCAAAAGTACTTGACAAGACTTCGAAATGAGTTCAACAGGACTTCAAAAGGACTTAAAAAGGACTTCAAAAACCCTTGATAAGAAATCAAAATGACTTCAAAAGGACTTGAAAAAACTTCAAATAACTTCAAAAGGACTTCAAAAGACTTCAAAAGAACTTTAAAAAGATTTTAAATGATTTCAAAAATACTTCAAAAAGACTTCATGAGGACTTCAATAGGACTTTAAAAGGACTAAACAAGATTCCAATAGGTTTTCCAACGACTTCAAAAGGACTTCCAAAGCCTTGAAAAGACTTCAAAATATTTGAAAATACTTCGAAAGACTTCAAAATAACTTCAAAATCAATAGGACTTCAAAAGACTTCAAAAGCACTCCAGAAGACATAAAAAAAACTTTAGAAGACTTCAAAAGACTTCAAAAGACTTGTAAAAGGCTTGATTTCCAAAGACATCAACAGGGTTTGAAAAATTTGAATGACGTGTCATTAAGTAAATTTGAAACACACATCAAACTAAAAAGAAGCATGGCACTGACAGTTAATGCGCACTTCGACAAAACGTGTAAGTTAGCCCGAACTTTCAGTATTCGTACTAGCTCTCGAGGAGCTGTGAGTGTTCAGTGCGCTCGTCGATAGAAAATTCGGCCGACTTTTTGGAACAGCCGCGCGCTCGTTGCCCACTCTCAGAGCTGGCGTCTTCCTCGTACCATAAAAACGGAGATTCTTTACGACCCCCAATAAATAATGCAGCTCGACACGTGAAGGATGCGTCTTGCAAAAGCTCTGAAGGCTTTAACATCAGCAGGGCTTATTTTTTTGCCAAAACCAGAACATCAAAGCGAACGCTCATCGAGGCAAGTCTGCGTTGATTTTTGTTGGCGCCTCAATGCATGTGCAGTAAATTTATGTTTTCTTGTCGCTGAACGCCTAGAAGCGCAGGAGCAAAGTCATGGTTTTGTTTTGGCTGTGAGTAGTAATAAATCATTGAATCTTTTTTATTAACCGTCTAGGTTAGCATAAAAGCGTTATATCGTGATTAGCTCGCGTACTCTAATTAGTAATGTTCTACTATTCATGTTCAGCAGAGCTTACTAAAAGTAGTAGCATTGAGAAAGGAAAGAAAATATTCATATGCAGCCAAATTAAATTTCTTATGAACGGTAAGTTCTAAGAACATCACTGACTGCTGTGTTTCATTCAGCGCCTTGAAAACCTTCTATTTCTTTCGCTGTTCTCTATGACCAATGCCATCATGCGGTTCATCTAAATTCATCGCTGCAGTAAAAATTTACCTCGCCTCCATGTTAATTGTGCGATTTTAGACCATGATAATTGAGATGATTCCATTAGGATATACTCCAGCAATGGTAGGTTTAAGCTCCAGCAATGAGCACCATTCTTCCCTTAGGAAAGAAGACGATATCCTCAAATTTTACCTGCAATACTGCGTTAAATTTGCCGATCCGCAATGGCATCTTCATTTCAGATCCCGATGTTCAAAGGGAAAAGCAAATATTTTAGACAAAAGAGTTGCGACCGTAACTTTAAAACTTTTAAATCTCTAAATTTTTAACTTTTGCGACGGTAATCTTATTTTAGAACTCTATGTTGGAAGCGATAAGTGAATATTTTAGACAATAGAGTCCAGTGTAATGCGTGGAACAATGTCATAATTATACCACTGACTTCAGACTAACCCATTATCGCTATGGATGATGACGTTGACCAACGGTAACGATCACAGTTGGGACGAGACGATCGAGTGCAATTTTTGGGCTATGAGTTGAGTTGAGAAGAAAAGAATGAATTTCCCTGCCGAGATGATCACTCTAGAAGTCTCCCACTCGAATGAGAGTTTATGGAGATTACATCATTCCCAAATTAAAACAAGTCATCCAGGAAGAGAATCTACACTCCTAATTCACTGATGGAACACATAAAATGATCGCTCTAAAATTCTTTTTCTAACATATGGTGGATGTTAATTACCATCAATTAACGTTATATTCCCAGGAAGAGACTAAGGTTTGGCTATAGAACTTTGGCGTACATTCTCAGTCAGATTAACCACGTTGGCTTCGGGATATATGAGTTATTAGCTTTAAAGCAAGAGTTTCCTAGTAAGCCGCTGCAGCAACGGGGTGTGTAGAGTAGTGCAATAAGTCCCTCCAGCAACGGGGTGTCTGGAGTAATGCAATAAGTCCCTCCAGCAACGGGGTGT
This sequence comes from Orchestia grillus, assembly GCA_014899125.1. Taxonomy (NCBI): domain Eukaryota; kingdom Metazoa; phylum Arthropoda; class Malacostraca; order Amphipoda; family Talitridae; genus Orchestia; species Orchestia grillus. The sequence goes on along the minus strand of VOMN01139596.1, from coordinate 5,884 downwards.
GTGGAGTAGTGCAATAAGTCCCTCCAGTAACGGGGTGTGTGGAGTAGTGCAATAAGTCCCTCCTGCAACGAGGTGTGTGGAGTGGTGCTATAAGTCCCTCCAGTAACAAGGTTTCTTCATGGCAGTCATTGCAGGCTAATTCAGAGTTCTTTAATTTATCATTGGAAAGAAGCTTAACGAGTGTGTTGCCACCAGCGCCCCTCCAGTGGAGAGGGGGGAGGGGCAGGGCAGGGCAGCTCCGCACAAGACCTGCAATGAACAGCAAATGATCCTCAGCAGGTCGGCAAAAAGCTCCGTGTTATCGAGGTATTAAAATTCTTTTTTATTGTGAGCTTCCCAGTGGAAAGCATGCCATTTTCGTTAGTTAATTTTAATTGATTTTCGTTCTATCAGAAGCAATGAGTCCCGCATTAAATCTAGCCACTTAGAGAGTTTCTTCGAGTTGATCTGGCGGGAATTGCAGCAGATTAATGTATCCTCAACACGCAGCGAAGTGTGTGGGATTTTCATGCTTGAAGAGTACGTGCCCTTCGTTCCTGTGTGGTCTCCGAGACAGACATGAGCGGTTAGGAACGGAGCTTCATATTGCTGCTGGTCTAATTGTAAATTAACTGTTTGTAGAATACTGACAATCCATCTCCTCCTTCACACAACACACCCTCACCACCGCCTCACAACGCAATCTCTAAGCCCGACAGCTGTGTGAAATTTTTGGTGCGGTTGGTGCGTCAGCGAACATTCTGAATGTAGCAATATGGAGTTCTAGGGAAATTTCAGATAATGTGAAAAAATGTTTCGGAAAAATTCATTTGAAAATTGTTCACTATAGAATGTTTTTTGTTGAATGCTGGTGAACTCCCAAAATTTCAGACGATTACAGAAATAATACTAATAATGAGCAAATTTTGCAAAACTGTTTTAATTATTGAAGAATTAGTAGTGAATTCTGACAAAAGATCTGTTGGACTGAAGTGAAGTTTGTCGCAGTGCTGAGGTTTGAGATAAACAAGTGCTGCTAACATGTCGCTTCCAATACATCGAAAATTGAGTATTTTCTCACACTTACTCTATTGACTTCTTGTCAATTAAATATAATATATTATATTTAATATATTACTCATTTTCAATGCCGATAATATGTATTTTAGAAGGTACGAATGGTTGCCTGGTGTCATATTCTCGTTCATTGTTTGTATTTATACAAAAGTGCTTTCATATGTCGAAGAGCTAACTGACTGGCCGGCCATGTTGAAGCTCACGCTCTTGATGTGATGGAGTTGTCGTGAACATACGTGCGTAAAACTCACTTCACTATTTTGAACATTCATTACTGAATAACCATAAAAAATAAAAAGTTCCAGTAAAATGTGAATGAAAGAAGAATACTGGGAATTTTTACTTAAAGATAATTTCCTTCATATATTTTCTAATATTATCCAGGGGCTAAGAGAACTAGCATCCCCAGGGGGGGACATTGTTATGTTACCTCAACATTGGCTTGGCCTTCAAAACTTCTATCTTTCGGTCGTGCTTTGCTTCTTTCCAATTTCATACCTTCTTTTCTCATGGTTCTTTATCTTTTCTTCGTTTTTCTCCTCAACTTACTGCTTCTATGCGCAGGAGATCTTGTATGGGAACACACCTCGCACATAGATTCCCTGTTCTCCTAAGTCCTTACTGAATGGTCCCTTCTCTTTCGGTGGGTGATAGTCTACGTCGCTCAAGCGCTTCTATCCTAACTACTAGTACTACTATTACTACTACTACTACTACTACTACTATTACTACTACTACTACTACTACTACTTATCTAAGCACAAACGAACTCTTCGCTGGGTATTTTAGATCACACTTCTCAGAATATCAGGTGAAATACTGCGAATTTCTTCATTTCGACTCTGTTTTAGTTCTTGAAGAGGGTTTGGAATATCTATAAAATCTTTACTCTTTAAACACCCCCCAAAGAAAAAAATAAGGATGGGTTAAATCCAACGATCGAGGTGGTCAAGGAATGTCACCAAAGCGTGAAATTCTTCACTACGAGATGATTTCGATCTTCCAGCTCGACGTTTGTCAGTAACAGATCCCGTGCGTCGGAATTTTGCTACCAAAGCAAGGATGCAAAGCTTAGGTGGACCCCCGTTGAATTTTCTCACGAAAATCCTTACTCCAACTAATGATCCATTGTTTCGAAAATAACACTTCACAATGACTGCTCTCTTTTCCACTGTGTATTCAGCATTTCACGAGTTTCTAAAGTATGTTTTTGCTCGTATTCGTAAGTCTATATCATGGACAGCCTGTTTCAAAAAGTCTCAGGGCGGTCGACGCTCGCATCAACGGACCTCGTTCCAACGGCTAGCATCTGAGCGGGCCCAACTTGGTCGATCTTAGAGCGCAATTTTGAATTTTTGCAGAAGTCTCTTTTGAACATGTGAGTGCTTCTAGTGTTTTCCAAGGCATTGTGTTACGTTGCCTACTTAGGTCATGAGTTATCAAATTACTTCTCTCCCTTTTAGTCCGTTGGCGTGAGCATGCTGCTATATTTTTTTTTCAATCGCGATTTGCAAATACTATGTATATTTTATAATTTTTGCTTAAGCAATGTTTAAAACTGTAAAGTGACCTTTGGGCCGTCCTATAGTAGGAGCTTTAATTACGTTGTTCAAATAAACGCATTAAATCTGTATGCACTTCTCATTCACTATTCCTCGAGAATAAATTTTTCTTACACCAACCCGTAGATAAAAGACAAAATTACCCTAACACGTAGGGGGCTATAAGTAACCCTCTCGACAAACTTCATACACTTATGAAGCATTAGTCTCAATTGATGCTAATACCAAGCAAACACACTGCTTCACTGAGATTTAATGATGAAAATAATATAAAGATGAACGGTGTTATAAATTACAAAAGAAGATGCCGGGTCCCCAACGGTGATCCAGCACGTCGCCTGTTGGTCAATTATTGAGAATTAATTATTTCCAGTGAATCATATAATAAATAGCATCAGGCTTCACCTCGTAGTCTTTCCCATTTAACAAATGAGGCATGCATGTTAAGACTGTTTTAGAGATTAATGGATTTGTTGTATGATTCGTTCTATCTTACGTACAAAAGAAGATTGATACTTGATTCACTGGTTAGAAACACGAAATAAATGCCGGTAAAAACGTACTAGTTTTAAGGTTTAATTTTTCTTCTTACGCTAGAGCTTTCGAGAAGTAATATGCTCATCGTCATTAGACACAGGAAAAAGCAAGATGTGGTGTACAAAAGTAATCACATCACTGTACAAAGGACTAGAATGAATAGAAAATACAGAGGTTCAATACCTAACCTTAAATGTTTAATGGCACCGAGGTATCACAGGTGAGCAATGTGGGTTTTTGGTAATGAATTAAAATACTTTCTGATAACTTGGTTAAAATTATGAAACGATCTCGTCGTATTGGGTGGTTACAAGCATGTGAATGATCCCTAACATTACCGTGAAGCGGGTTAGTTATGGGACCCAACTCTCAACATCAAAACAATATTTAAATAATGGTTATGCAAGGTCCTCGTACTTCACGTGAAGCGAGCTATCGGTAACATGTGTCCCACATGTGTAATGAACAATCAGTTTTCGCATAGCTTTTTGAAATTGATAAGGAGGTTGTAACGTTGCCACGAAGTACGTCGTAAAATTGATTAGAATATGTACTTTCGAAAATCACCAGTCGATATCCATCAATGCCGACCACAGCGTGGTGAGTCATACAAGGTGACGGACGAGCTTGGTGACGGATTGTTTTTATTAAATGAAGCACTAAAAACACAACAATGCCACGTAAAACTCGTTGCCGTTCTTATATTAGGAAACGAACTAACTGTGAAATTTGCATGATTATAAAGTTGCAGTTGAGTCTACAGATTCTAAGTAATACTAGATTATTTCTTCAAGTAAGCTTCAACGCTATTTACGATCACCCATCCACTTACGAGCACCCCTTTATTTACGAGCACCCCTTTATTTACGAGCACCCCTCCATTTACGAACAGCCCCACACTTACGAGGAATTCCTCCAACTTACGAACACCCCTCCACTTACGAACACCACTCCATTTACGAACACCACTCCACTTACGAGGACCCCTCCACTCACGAACACCCCTCCATTTACAAACAGCCCCCTACCTATGTACGAGGATTCCTCTACTTACGAACACCCCTCCACTTACGAACACCACTCCACTTAAGTTCGTAAGTGGAGGGGTGTCCGTACGTGGAGGTCCCGCTAGCTGTATATATTCACAGTATTCAGGCTGTGCGACTGATCCTTGTTCAAGTACTAAATGAAAAAATATTCATTGAAGTGACGTAGTATCTGAAAACAATAAAAAGATCTTATTTTGGAATTTAAAGAAGATTTAAAAGTTCACATTTCACGAATCATTGCTATCAAAAATTTGAGATCGGCTTCTAGTTGACAGTCAATCATGGGAAAAAATTATTTGCAGTCTTTTTCTCCAAGAAAGTGTAAAAATTAGTTCAAAAGACTAATTAAACATTTAAAAGCCTTTTATTGATTTGATTTGCGCAAGTATTTCTCGAAATATGTTTAGAAAAAGCGGTTATTTCCGGATTTGTAAAACATAAGTTTTAATTTATCAAAAAGTAGCACGCTGTAGAGTAGGTACACGAACAAATAGCAGTGAATCTGGTGAACTAAATAATAACGTTGGACACACGTAATTTTTTGTCGGCTGACCCTTAACCCTTTACATGAGGACTGGCATCAATCGGGTGCATGGCTTTTGTTTGGCAACATTTCCTGACCATAAGAAGAAGGAATTTAACTGCAACTAAGCACCAATAATTTATCGACACCTTGGCTTCTTTTGAGGTAAGTTTACGGTGCCAGGACCAGAAGCAGGCGATCTTGCACGAATGTGCCCTAGTAAAATACAACACACACTCCGCACACGCCCTGTCTCGACCTTGATCTTGAACGAAAAGGTACAGTTTTTCTGTGGCAGGCGGAGTCCCTGCGACTTCTGTGCGCGCAGAAACTCTCCCCAGGGCGTGCTTCAGAGACAACAACCCTGAGGTCAAGTCTCACACCAACGGTCTTTGTGTCAGAAGCGACAATTAGGTAGCGCATGCTTCGCCTTCTCTATTGCGGGCTCTTCCGAGCTGTGATGGGATGCTTGGACTCGAGTTTGTTGGCATTACGCAGCATATTTAGGTGAATTTAGAGAAATTTTGTGCTCATTAGGACCGCTATAAAATGCTTTGCCTTCTTTAAAATGCTATTTATAAATGTCCTAAATGATTCACGAGTTTGCTCATATTAATCAACGGTTTTCAACAGTGTTTTATAAGATGTTAATTACGTTTTCAATAATCTAAACGCTCTATAAAATCAACATCAAGCAATATTTGTAACTGAACATCCTGTGAACATAATTGAGAAGAGTGAACTTCTATGATTGTTTACAGTGAATGTGAACATTTAAAGTACAGGATCCATTCTCATGAGCGGCAATGTGAAGCTTTCGCCTGGACCTAGCAGCAGTAAAAGCGGCAGCAACTGCAGCAACAATAGCAGCAACAGCATCAGAAGCAGCAGCAGCAACAGCAATAGAAGCAGCAGCAGTAATAGTAGCGGCAACAGCAGCACTTTGAATTTTTCTCATTGTCTTTTGATTTGTCTCTAGAAACTGCGCTAAAATATCATTTTTACTCAACGAAAAATTGCTGAAACTATGTCAAGTGTATAGGTAAAACTACACTGAATAATACTAGGTAAATCTTTTTTTGCGTAGTTAGTTCACTAAGAATGCGATAGCAAAGAAAAATCGTAAAAACATTTAGTTCGAACGTTTCGAGCATGTT
>VOMN01139594.1:0-11521 GCA_014899125.1 Orchestia grillus | reverse complement strand
GCAGTACCGACCTTATACTGTACCAGGTGTGGTACGAGTGTAAAGAAGAAAGGACGGTACACGATAACGAGCCTTAGGGACTGTGAGCGGAGGGAGAGGAAATTGACGGTGTTCTACACACGCTGTCTCCAACGCATCCCCAACATCATTTGGAAAAAAAAAGTTCCTGTCCATGCACTCCTAAAACGAGATGGTTCAAAGCGTATTTGTTATCTAAGTCATCAAAATAGACGACGAAAGAATCCTAAAAGATCTTTTTTATAGTGAGTAAGTGCGTAGAAACTGTTCCTCAGCAAGAAGTCTGCACCACAAGAATACATGTAAAAAGGATCTGAATGCCCTCGGCATCAACTTTAGCACACAGTTAGCCGTGACATTAGCACCTGATCAGCTTCGAGCAGGCTGATCATCACGGCCGTTTCCATTTCGATAAAAAATGTCCTAAACCAAATCATACAAAACGGCAGCTACAGAAGCCGGGCACCAGGAAGCCATGCCATTACCGGCAACAAAACCCTTCCGCCGGAACCGCGAGATCTACGGCCACTCTAGGATTGCACTCGCTAGCCACGCGGCATCCTAAACATCATATGTACAACACGAGTCTTTCTAGACTCAATGCGCACACAAATCAGTTTATAGGCTATGCATAGATTAATTATTCAAGATACGCTTCAAAGCCTAGTGGAAAATAGCAACGCAGAGCCAAGATAAAAGATTTTGTTTCAAGTGAAACTTCAGTGGAATGTAACTAGCATAATGAAGGCTTTGCAAAATTGTGGCATTAATGCTTCAGGGAAAATGTGGTCTACAAATGTATTCAATGATCCCGAGAAAGTGGAAAGGTCTGGAAGATGGCCCTAGCACCTGGACACTTGCATCCGATAAAAATGATGAAAACATTGGAGCTGTTCAAATCTCAGAGAAGAAAATCGAAGAATAACAGATCCAGATAGTTCATTCCCTAGACATTTTAAATGGTTCAGTGAATTCAATCTTAACAGTGATTTTCCACTATTATACGTCGTAAAATGTCCGAAACATTCCGCAAACACGTTAATCCCCTTATCCTAGGGTATTCAACACATAAATGACAATTTCACTATTGAATATTGTATTTTCGAACAATATGTAATAACATTTATGTAACTTTTATTATGGCGGAATGATAATGATTCTACGCACGTTACCTAGGTACTCCCACATGAATCTCATTCACGAAACCTCACAGCGGATACACAAATTAAGCAAACTGAAATGACTGTCTGCAGAGAGAAAAAACCCAAGCCATGCATCCGTGATGAAGTATAGAGAGCTGCATTGTACCCTTTACTAACAAATACATGCGCATCAAATTTTCCCGTAATTACAGAATAGACTTACCGTTTCCCAACAACCCAGTGTAGACAGATACACACATCATCGAGAGAACTAACAAACAACAACGAGATTGGGCTTACATCACAGGACCTAAAATTATAAATACTGTATGCTATGTAAACGTGACAAATGCTCAGTAATAATCCTCACAAAATAATACAACACAACTCACACGAAAGGTTATACTAGAAAAAACGCTCGCTGCACGAAGCGTGATATAAAAGATTATATCACGCAAATGTGCGCAAACCTACCAATCTTCCTCCAAAATGAGATTCACTCGACGAATATAAGACTAATGTACTATAACGTTCAGAGTTTTCGAGCTCACGGACACAAGACAAACACTAAACAAGAGTTGCTGTGAGCATCAAAGTTCTGACCCTTCAGCAAACTACTTGGCACCTCCCATTCAAACAGAACAAAATATATTAATATAAGGCATTAGGACCGAACCAAAAGGCCTATTTACAGGTTTCTGCCCATGTCCCATGCCGTTGGACTCCAATCTCGTTCACGCACCCGAGTAGATGTGGAATACCAGGCGAAAAAGTAAAAAACCAGTTAATTAGTACTACTATCACCTGCGTTCTGTGACCACCATTACTACCACAACCTACTTAACCTCTGCAGAGGCAAAAGAGGAAGGCCTGCGGAGAAGTAAGAGTCACTTTCACAGTCATCGGTTTTCCGGTATTGGCCTCACTTCTTTCCAGAAAAGCTTCCGTTTCGTAATTGCAGGACCCTATGATTTGCTTACATCATCAGCAATGGGCTTTCCTTTATATCAGCAGTATTGTTTCAAGTCTTGACCTCGAATCAGTTTTTTTTTAAATGAGGCGGGATTTTTTGTCCAGTTTTTGTCTAAACGATTTTTAGATGTGTTTACGGTGCCTGCATTGACGATGTCTTCTGGAAACAGGTTCAAGATTCTAACAAGTTTGACGTGAAAGAAATTCATGGACTGCGAAGTTCTAAACGTTTTTCTTATCAGTTTACGGCCGTTATTTCTCGTACGTACGTTATTCACACTTACAAAAATCCTCTTTGATTAACATCGTTGAGGCCATCAGAATAAATTTAAGCCTCGAATAGTTGACCTCGCTGTTATCTTTGTTCAAACGATACGAGTTTCAGCCGTTAAAGAGGCTTTTCGTAGCTGATGTTACAGAAATCAGGAATAGTTTTTATCGCTTCGGTCTAAATTCTCTCTATTTTACTGATGTTCACCGGAGACCAGATTTTCATTGCATATTCCGTATGTGGTCGGACTAGTCATCGGATTACTTTAACCTTATCACACAGCATTATAGATGGCATAATAGCTTTCATCTGTACTTGGTCAAAATTAAGTGAATGACATATCTCAATGGTAGTTGCACAGAAAGGATTTATGTACTACAATGCACACAAACCCTCAGACTGTAACAGAGATGGTTGCTCCATACTTTATGTCAAGGTAAATCTGCCACCAAAATTCAAAACGAGCTAGGAACCTATCAAATTTAGCTACTGTGTCTCACAATCTATCCATGACGAGAAGAACAATCAAAATTGTACTCAGAAGCCCAGCCAGCATCAACAGCTGAAGACAATGAACTCGAAGATTCACGTGACGATATCCTCCGGGCACCCTGGGAAACGTAAATTCTGGGTGACTTCAGTCTCTTCTACATTTAGATTTAAATTTCCGACAGCGTCGAGCACCTTGAAATAAGTTGATTGATCTACGAAGTTCATATCCTCCGCAACTGCATGCCTTTGAGCTCACAAGGCAGAATTATATCCGATCTCATCTTCATGACCTCTAATCTCCCAATAGAACGCATTGAGGTTACGGGTGAGATGGGAGATCATCAGACGATTGACTTTGTTCTCCTAGTTGATGGTTCTAATATTAGGATGCAGCGTGAAGGCATCCAGGACTACGCACGGGCGAGCTTAAATCTAACGAGCTTAGATTAAACTTTGAGGAAATTATAAGGGATAAAAACACTCAAAATTGCGTTGTGATACCAAAAAAATATAAAAGCTGCTGAAACAAATGCTCCACCAAAATGACTGAAGCCTGCTTCAAACCCTAATTGGTTTTCATAAGAAATCTAACGCCCCAGGAATGTCTGTAGTCCTACAGAATACCCAAAAACTATTCAACGAAAGCTCAGAGTCTAGGGAACATGCACCCCAGCAGGGCCGTGAAGCATATGGTAACAAATATAAAGGGAAATAAAGAAATTGCAATTGCAGCGCAAGCAGATATAAATACGAAAATTTCAACAAAATGGAAACGATAGACGCCTCAAAAGACAATTGTACAATTGGTCGACCTCAACGGGTCAACTCAAAAGCACAAAAACTAAAGGCAAACTTTCAAATACGCACATCACTTCAATGTGAACACGAGAATGTTTGATTGCAATTCCTCAAGCTCCCTCTTAAAATATCCTTGAAACCCTAAAAACCGATATGTTCATAGTAGGGGCTTGTAGAAAAAACTCTCAGCCTCCCAAGCTATTAAAAATCGACCGAACAAGATGGTCTACCTCCCCGGTTAGTCAAAGAAACCGCTTAGGTAATCAGTGAACACCTAGCACAGATCTTCAATCGATCACTAAACCTAGAACAGCTTCGCAGGATTAGAAACAAGGGAATGTCTCTCCCATTAAAATGGTACGCTCCTCTACCACTGATTTATCATCTGAAAGCATGATACGAACTATGTTTAAGCTTTTTAAACTAGAACAACACTCATTCGGTTTTGAACTATGGTTTCTCCATAAATTTTGTTAATTCCTACCGTTCTACTAGTTTCAAATACAAGGGTTTCCATACATATAAATAATTTCTTTCAAAACGGTAATACTGAATACAGTTTTTACTCAAGATTGAATTATAGTCCTGAGCTGGCAGAAATTGGATGAAAAATATACCGCAGTCTAGTTCGTTTTACCACAAACCGAAGGCTTTTATCGGATCCGAATTCTTCCTATCAGGAAGCTAAATTTCATCTACGAGCCCATTTAAGACGATAATTGTCCTTGTATTGAGAGCCGAGTGCTAGACCAATATTGTGCTGAACCCTCACACTCACGAGACGAGACTGACTGTTGTGGCTAAATATCCCTGGGCAATAATCCACAGCAGCGACACTCGTCATGGAACTCACATTTTTAGTTCAACTGATTTCATGAACATGCTAAATCAGCTCGCATGATCTGCAAATCGCAAAAAAATTGCATGATGCCTTGCATATTGTGCGGTTTAATAAACAGCAGCGCATCATAAGACTAAGCTTGAGCCCTTTTGGGTATGTTCTTAAGCAAAAAAAGACCACGTTTGTTTGTAAGCTTGTCCGTCAAGAGCACTAAAAAACAATTACATAAAATCGTATTAAGAAGTACTTCTGTACTGCCCAATCCTAATGCATCGAACGTAGTGAACGTCATGTTCGAAGAATAGCGCATTACCTAAGAAACGCAAGATTTTACAGGGTGTGGTCTTGCCCCGGAGGGTAGCAAGAGCAGAGGCGAAATTCTCAAATGAATTTTGAGGAACGAGGATTCTTAACCTTATCGATATCTAATGGATATGTACACTCACAGCAGAGAAAACTTTTGAAATAAGAATTGGCAGATATTATTAAATTTCCCATCCGCTGTGGTCTAATGCTTTTACCAGTCGATAAACGCAAGCTGTTCAAAATTGAGGGCAAGGATGAGGATTTTGGATCAATTCAATTTAGCGAAAATCATTTCATGCATTAGGACTATTGATTCTTTAACTATCCCTATACCAAAATCATCATTTTGACCCATGTATTCCTTCCCAACAATACCGTCATTGTTACCTGCTTTATCATAATCAAATTTGAATTGAACGTGATCAAATTCGAATTTTTGAAGATCTTTATTGTACAGATTTATCATTTTTCAACTCTAACTTTGCATTCACATTCATGTGCCCATTTTCGATTCTGGCTGAACGTTAGCAGGTGAGTTAAGTCAGCGGGGTTGCCACCAGACGCGCTATTAAAGACACGAACAAAAACTGCTTCCGACAACCCGACAAGATTCTGGGAGTGAAATTTTGCAACGAACTGACAGCCGAGTTCCTCGGGTAAACTCTTATTACAATGCAGGGAGAGGTAATTCAAGGCTCGCTTCAGAAACGATATTAGGGATTTCATATTACATTGTAACAACGTCCAGTAAATTACTGCATTATCCCGTTCAGATGCTCCAACGCTGATTCGTAGGAACGAACATCCAAGGCGGGACTACGCCTGCGCGATGCAAGTGAATTTAAGAATTTCAGCTAATCGACTCATTGGAGCTTTTCAAGAAGAAACAGTTACTCTTAAAAAACACAAGTATGTGTCGTTTGTACGGAATAATATCATTATAATAGCTCGCACAAGTTGATACAAACTCGAGATTCTCGCCTCACATATGTATACAAGTAGCTCAGTGCTTGTACCCACATCTTACATAGAAAACAGGATTGATGAAACATTTGTGTTGAGTGCCCAGTCACGCACCGCGTGTCGATACACAAACTAACAGACACTAGAGGGTTCCGAGTCTGACATGATTAGGTGATAAAAAATAAATTATAGCTCCCGCACTGCGAGTATTCTCGCATTCTCCAAACAAATAACAAAAAGTGGATTGCTTCCAGTCCATAAGACCAGGAATTATTGCTTAAATGATACTAGACAACGGAGCGTGGAGTTCTCTTGCTGTGGGGCACAAGTTGATGATAGAGAAAGTTTACTCTTTCGTGTATAACTATCAAGAGATGAAGAATATGTACCCAAAGAAACTACAACGACAGAGGAGTCAAATATTTCGTAATTCTATTTATATTTTCTAGATCTTTCTGAAAAAGTTTCATGTATTTACAAATGCACATCAACCCTTGTGAAACTTTATGGTGAATACTTATAATTTCAATACTTATCCGTACGAGAAAGATTTCATTCTTCTCTTTTTAAATTGCTTCATTCGTTACACGTGGAGGGCCTCAAACTAATGTCGTCAACCCATGCAGTCTTCCAGCACCGAATGGAATTACGTCACACAAGCGTGAACTAAAAAATTTTTATTGGCTACATCTTATTAAAGCTTTAGAATGTATGAAACGAAGAATTAAATATGCATTTCATTTCTTTCTTAATAATAGCAACTTAAAAAACAGACTGGACATTTTTACCACCTTCTATGTCCTTAAATATTAAAAAATCATCTAAATGTTCCAAACCTTATGTATTCAGTGTATCTAAATGTGTAAACGTAAAGAAATTCATTGGCTTATCACCATCAAACACAAGGATGATGTATAAAATACGTGAAACTCAGGTATAATTACTACCAAAGTTCAGTTACCTATACCCTAAACCATTCTAGAGGAGATTTTCAAAATAAGACGAACAAATGACGCTCACAGTATTTGACTGTTAAACATGTTCTATTAACGATCAATTTAAAAACAACTTCACTTCTTTGTGGCATAAATTAACATTTAGCTGTAGTAATTTTTTCTCGGATATTATTCCTTTCGTCTTCTGGAATACTGCTCAATTTTTCAGTTCAAAATGGACGTATCTGCTTAAATTCTTACACCCTGTTCTAACTATCCAATTTTGGTTTAATTAGTTTGATTTGAGAGAAGACTATTGTCCTTGGTGTGGAAGGTACCTGATGATGTTCTGATGCTTTTCAAATCAAGATTTACTTTCGTTAGTGCATGTATACAAGAGTGTTGCGATTGTACAATAAGTCAGTACTTGGCGGCAACATGCTGATCCATGCAATGACTTCAACATTGACGGTGTGAAGAAAACCATTGTATTGATTCGGCCTGTAAATTAAATTTTAATCCAGTTGAATATACGAGATAACTGTCAAATCATAGCGGAGGTGATCGTAGTTTAACTACTCCTAGGCTTGTTTAGCGTCTTCATTTTTGCACGTGATAGTTTTTAGGAACTGAGATGACTGATCCGACGATATAACATTGTAACATTTCATAATTTTCTAACTTTTTAGTCATTACCCCACTTCTTAGGCAACATATGTAGAGCTAGATTCACAAGATAAGTTCCATGGACAAAAAATGAGTCACCTAAATTGTTTTTCGTAGGTGAAGAACGAAGGTCAGTCTTGTTTTGCGGTTGTTTCAACTGCCCAGAGTGGGTCTTTCAATTGAGATACCCGTCAAACTGAACCGGCATGGCTACATTGAGCTGTTAGCTAACCAAGTTTTGTCATCTGCGCGATATCTGAGTACAAAAAGGCATGTTGCATTGCCTATCTTTCAGGAAAAACTGATGGGTGCATTGGGCTAGAACTGTTATACTCAGCCACTGCAGTAATTTATGTGACAATTGCACATGCATTAAGCGAAACAAGTATTTAATTTTATCTGACGCTTACTTCTTTTTACAATCGTGGGTAGTGAATAAGATTCACAGAAGACAAATTTCTTAATTCGTGTTCAAAGTTTCTAGAGGATAATGAAGTGACTAATTTACCAATTTAGCTTGTGCAGTCACGCTCAAATAACAAAATGTCAAATACAGTAGATGGTTAAGTAATTGAAGACCATCAGGCTTCCTGCTCAACTATATTTCAGTGGTTCTTAAGGGAATAGTTCGATGAAATTTTGTACAAATTTTCAAATTTAGTTCTTTTCCTAGAAAACTTATTTGAAATGTATTTCCTAACATATCAAATTTGTCAGCTTCACCTGCAAAACAACTGCTCTAGGGGCGGAGAAAAGGAAAAAGTTTCATTTGATTGATTTACACATGATTTATGTGCAAAATATGCATTATTAGGTTATGAAATGGATTTACAATGGTTTTGACTATCGCACCGCACTTGAGCACATGAGCCGAGGCAGGAAGGCATACGCTCGCCTCATTGCAGCCGGCAAGGGAGTATATCTACGCGTTGTCGTTAGCTGCGTGTCGATTTGTTGTGTTACTGGCAGTAGCAGAAAGTTTTCATCAAAGAGTTGACGTGAGAGATTTTTGTTGTGCTTGCCCTGTAATCAATCGAAACAATTTATCATCAGAAGTGTTACCATCATTTAAAGGTATTACAAACATAGATTTCTTACACTATTAGAATCTAGAGTTTTAAATATAGCTACGTACTTGTGGGTGTCCTAAGAAGTTCTAGGACTTCTAGGGCATCCAACAGGACCATATGTTAAGCGTACTCACACATTTAAATATCCTAATGCACTTATCCTTAGCTTGCACACAGCTGATCAAGTACAGAATTTATTGAGAAAACACGATATGATTCACAATTAGGAATTTGCAAATATCTAGTCAATGGAGACTATTTATTCTATAATATAGTCTAAGTTGATTTACTGACATACGATTTGAGTTTTTCAAAATTCCTCTAGGATACGAGATTATAATTGAACTGTAACGTCTTTAGTATTTTGATCAGAAATAGGATTCAAGATTCGTTTTGAACCCTTCGAGTGTACTTTTGCACGAACGGCAGAAAGCATTGAGTTCCATGTTTTAGTACCATTGTGGTGAAAATTAAATTGTGAACTAATTTTGGAATTGTATAGAAATATAAATTTACTTCGGCTCCTAGCCAAATATACATGATGGTCAGTTTGAGCAGAAACTAATTGCTTCAGGTCTGTATCGTCATCATTAAGGCTTGTACTTGATTGGGTATGCGATCGTGCCAGGAACTGATACGGCAGTCTGCGATCCCGTTTTGGACACCATCACCTCTCCTTTCCTTACCCTAAACCTATGTGTAAGGCCATTAGTCACAGTACTTGGTGGGTTCTATCCTAAATTAATTTCAGAATACATATAAAGTCTCTTTTAGGGTTAATTCGTCTGAACTCCATAAAATGATATTTTAGGATTAATTTTATAGTTCTGAAAAAAGCACGTTTCTTTATTTTGAACTGAAACTTCTATATAGTGGAGTTTCTAGCTCAAAGTACTGAAACTTAGCTCATTCAACGCGAAAAAATTGCACAACTACAGGAGCTGATTTTCTATATTATGGTGAATTTGAAAAGTTGCTAAAGAAAAACTTGGGAAAGAGTTGAATTTTTTTTAAATTCACATGTTGTATACATCTTTCCGATTTTTTTTAAATCAGTTTTAGTTCTATATTGAAGCACATCAAATAAGACAAACCGCACTGTTTAATGTGGAAATTGAGGGAAGGAAATCGAAAATTTTCCCACAAAAAAACACGTTTCTAATCTCATTGATTTCGAGACATTGGAAAAAGTCGCGAAAGTCAATTTTTTTCTTTCCGTGAGTGACATTTGTGTGCCAAATTAGAAAGGGAACCATCTCATACGAAAAAAAATTAACCTCTGAATAGTTCCCTAAACCATTTTTCATTACTTCTAATTTTTTCCTGGTCTCACATCTACCTCGTTAACAATAGCGCTCGGTATTGGGCCAGGCTGCTGGTGATCAGCCCCTATTCACGGTGGTATGAGGCCCAAAACTGCGTAGCGGCTGTGCAGAATTGTCCAATTTGATGCAAATATCATCTGCGCCGCCTCAGCGACACTAAAGCCTTGACAAGACCTGCGCCGAGAACTCTTCCTCTAGCCTGTGGTAAACTGCCATTACGTAGGCCTGTCGGGGGTAGTCCCCGACGTACTTTGCGCAGCCTCTGCGCCGTGCAGTTCTCTGGAAACGACGTAGGTCGCATGTATTTTACCTGCCGTTAATTTGCGCTGTTTTGCACCCCCACAGCTAGAGACACTCGGCCTGCCCTTGAATTGCTGCGGCGATCTGCCCTGTCGCGAGCGTTACTTCCGTGATCACCCGGGATGTCAGGGGCGATTTTTAAATGCGTTGTTCGTCAAAATTTGACCTGTTAACGGTCACTGCCCAGGTTGCCGGTGGTGCATTCACACGGTATGTGCAATCGACAGCGACCGTGTGAACGCAACAACCACGCAGGCATCAAATGATGCTACTGCCCATTAACAGGTTAGAGTAACTTTTTAAATAAATTAAGAAATGTTTATTATTTCGATATGATAAGATGAAAGAAAACTATCAGAAATGCTTGATATTTTGTTAATAGTTCTGATCGAAAATCTTGAAATATAACCATATCCTTTACAAATGTTATAATAGAATTGTAGACCATCGTACACTACGTTCCCTCCTATATTCAGCGCGAAGGTTGAAATTCCTTTACCCCTTTAAGTCTTCAAACTCGAACAGCAGCGCTCGACGGGCAGTGACTCATGCAAGCATTGATCCCATGCTTAATATGTGCATTAATTTTCATCGTTTTAATTAATGTGTAGCCCAACTCTCAAAGATATGTTGACGGAGACTGCATCAACATAGTCTGGGTGCGCATCGAAAGAATGAGACAGCCTTTCAGCCCTTTCTCCGAAATGCCGTTAGCTCGTGTTTATTCAGGGACGATAACTTTCAGCTGTACATTCTAAAAACTTGAAAAAAGTTTCATCCTTACTGCGCCATAACTATCACTAAGTTATAGAATGAAAACACCCTACAGATCCACTCATCAGTTACTGAAATGTTGCTTCTGACGGCTCCATCGACTGCCAAAAAAATGAGCTGAGACTTCACGGAAACTGCGGTTTATAAGTAGTACAGAATCCAAATGAGCCCTCAGTCCTATTGTACACTTTGGTTATCATCTAGAGTTTTCGTCTAGTAAAATCGAGGACATCTTCTTTTCAGGTAACCTGGTGCATATAAAAGAAGGCATTAAGGGTTGTGACAGTGTACAATTAAACAAAATTAAAGTTGCAATTGGATGAATATATCCACAGGTTCAAGAAATACATGTACCACTTTCATATTGTGTTTATCACGGTAGAAGAAACAAACAAGAAATTGGAAACATCCTTAGGAGCATCATCCTTTAACCAGCAAAGTTCCGATGAATCCACTGGATCTCTCACAGCAGCTCCCAGTTAAAGATTAACGATGTATCGCCGATGAATGAAGGACGACACGGTCGATTAGGGAGGAAATAAAGGCGAAGCGGCTGTCTCGGCCTCAAAACGCTTCCGTCACGCTTATATTTGCGTACGGTCGAACAAGGACGTAATATTCGAAGCTGGCCGTCCGTGGATTGAGGCC
>VOMN01139592.1:0-10573 GCA_014899125.1 Orchestia grillus | reverse complement strand
TTTTTGTAAAGGACATAAATGTTGGTGCAGGGGCCGCGTAAGCGTTTGGATTCGAGTCCTCGAGGGGTAAGACTTGATCCCTTTTTTCCATAGAAAAATGAGGAGGTTTGCTCTTGAAAATTGTCACGTTTCATCTATGAACGGGATATTGTTTTCAGAATGAAGCATATGATATTTAGGCTCATATGTTCTACGGATTAGATATGCTTCTGTGAAGTCTTTATGACCTGATAGGGCTTATGGTTATAAATCTGATAATGAGTATTAAAAGATATAAAAGTCACATTTTTGAATGATAACAGCTTACGTAACACCACCCATGAGTAAAAAACTATATGAGTCATAGTGTCTGAAATAATTACTTCTACTTACATGTTTCTTGCAGGGGATAATCAATCTTACTTACAAAGAGGGAGAGAAGGGAATTTTCCACTGAATACTTTTCAGTTTTTAAATGAATAATTTTCTTGAGATTTAAAAGTACATACGACTGCAGTCAACTATTAAGTATTTTAAATTTGATCAAGCATTACTTTTGTTTTTTCAGCCAAGCTAAGGTTCTTGATACGCGGTACTAAATTTTTAACATGAGTTTTGCGAAGCAAGATGTCATTTTCTTTATTATAAAGATTCATCTTTATGATAAATCGTCTCATTGAGGTTCCAGTGCAAGTGCTGCAGCAAAAAACGTTCAACGTGCATGTGGAAATGATGCTGTGCAGGAGAAGACTTGCAGATGGCGGTTTTCCCGTTTTCGTAAAGAGAATTTCAACTGGAAAGACGAGGTTAGAGGTGGTCGCCCAAAAAAGCTTGATTTGGAGTTGTTGGAAGCAGCTGGTACTGAAAACTCGACAGTAACTTCGAGGAAACTGGTTAACCAGTTTTATGTAACCCACACAACCGTGGTACGCCAACTGAAATAAATGAGAAAGGTTTCAGTATTCGGAAATTGGGTTCCGCACGAACTGTTTCCTGAGAACCTGTGCCAGCGTGTTTCTTGTTCCGAATCTTTGTTTTGCTGTGCAAATTTGAATGGGAGGTTTTACACCATCCATCATATTTTTCCGACCTTGTCCCTTCTGATTATCATTTATTTCGAGGATTACAGAACCATTTAAATGGCCTTAGGCTGGCATCCCCGGAAGAGATTAAAAATGAGTTAGATTCATATTCCGCATCAAAACCTAAAGAACTTTACAAACGAGGCGTGTATAAACTAGTTGACAGATGGAATCAGGTCATAGAAGCCCAAGAATGTTATGGTTATGAATGAATACTTTAAAAATAACCAGTTTTTCTTTCTCAAAATTGAGTTTACAAATCGGCAAAAACTTTTGCACCACCCTGATAGCTCTCTAAAAATTCTGTTTAAAGCATTGAAAATAGTGTCCATGTCATGTGATAACATGATATGGTCAACACTCAATGAACACTCATGAAGTACTTTGCATTTTTTATAAGCATGTTAGCCCTGAATTTTTTGAATTAACTTACACAGCTAAAAAGTGACTACAACTTTGTACCACATAGCTGAACTAATTTAGAAATATAACCATTGGTCTAGGCTTTTCCCAGTGAAGACTGCCCCCAAAAAATTATGGCCATATTTGTTTTACGCACCTGATACTAAATTTATTCTGTGGAAACCGCAAGCTGTACAAAATAGAGTAATTAAAGTGGTTAGAAATACTAAGGCGATGTGTGAGCTACACGGCGGGAAACCGTGAAATTCTCAAGGCGATGTGAAAAGACAGAAAAAAATAATCGCACGTTCGCATCACGCAAAGTAGAGACACTATATTCGCTCATCTGAGAACTCCAAATTACATAACTGGTTCAGAAGCACCTCTTACCAGCATGGTATATTTCGTGATTTAATGCAGCCCAAGATATTTAAAGTAAAGAGAGGACCAAAATAAATGTGACATCGGCTGTGCAGTTACGAATGTGTTCGACGAGTCGTACATTAGTAGAGTAAAAACGGAAATGTAGAATAATAAGATAGAGTAAAAACGGAAATGTTGAATAATAAAAAAAAGTAAAAACCGAAATGCAGAATAATAAGATAGAGTAAAATCCGAAATGTAGAATAATATGATAGAGTAAAAACCAAAATGTGGAATAATAAGTTAGAGTAAAAACCGAAAAGTAGAATAATAAGATAGAGTAAAAACCAAAATGTAGAATAATAAGATAGAGTAAGAACCAAAATGTGGAATGATAAAATAAAGTAAAAACGGAAATACAAAATTATAAGATGGAGAAAAACGAAATGGAGAAAAACTGAAATGCAGTATAATAAGATGGAGAAAAACTGAAATGCAGTATAATAAACTGGAGGAAAACTGAAATGCGGTAAAATTATTCTTCTGAATCTTTTAATTCTGATTTTGTTGGTTGATATCACATACATTTTTTCCCATTCAATGAAGGATTTGACAATATTTTAGTACGAAATTTAATTTACGATGTGAAAACTTATGATTTCGAAAAAATATTGAACTATAACCATACACTTAATTTCTGTCAAGGAGTATGCGTTTTATGGATGCAATTTGTTCTTATGATAATCAATATCACACTAATCAGCTATTCATTAAATAGAGCATAAAACTTGTATTAGTAATAAATTTTAATGACAAAACAATCATAAGTCAAGTACTCGGGTAATAATAACTTGAAGGTAAAAATCCCATGAATAATGATTGCAAATTCATACCGTATTATGAGTGTTAACAAAGGTGAAAAATTAAGTAGAAATGATTGTAAGCTCAAACACTGCTAGAAATATTGATTTTAGAACAAAAATCGTACAAAAACGATTATGTCTCCATACACTATTTGAAATATTGATTCTAAAGTAACAATCATCGAAGAAACGATTGTAAACTCAAACACTGTGAGGAATATTAACTCCACAGCAAAACTCGCGGAAAAATTGCTGTAAATTCAAGTATTATGAAAATAATTTACTGTTGAGCTAAAAATTGTCCAAAATGATTTAAATTCAAAAACAGTTAGAATTATTTTTTGATTCAACTTACAGTAAAGATCGTGAAGAAATATTCTTAAAGCCCCTGCTCCGAATATTGATTTGTAGAGTTAAAAATTACACGAATGACGAGTACTCAAGGAATAAAATTGCGTTCTGTAAACAGTCACGATAGGCTTTGTCATTTGAATACTAAAAATAATTTTTAATTGGAGAGTGAAGCGTTTATGTACGCTTGGATCTTTGTAAAGCTTTATCATAAATTCTTCGCAGGGAAATGCTTAACAAAAGATGTGTTTTAGAAGAAAATGATTTTTCGATGAGATGCACTAATCTTCGTCGAAACTCTAATTTTTTCGAGCCTTCGAACAATCGAAGAAACACGAAGAGCTCAAACATTGCGACACTCAAATAAAACGTTAGGAATAATTCGTAACATGAAAGTGACACGTTCTCAGGGGCGAAATCAGAGACTTCTCTGACAGAAGTCCTACCAATAAATACCACAAAACTTCAATTACACATTTTGGACACACAAATTTAAATCAGTTTAAAACCATGAGGTTCCATTGACATGCTGCACGCGAGTTTTGTCCCGTTAAATGCAATGAGGTCTAGAAAATACTATTTGGAATGTCTAACTCTAAAGAAGTTTATTTCAAAATTTTGACTTCCTTAAAGAATTTTATCGTTTTGAACCCAACTGAAATCCGATTACGTTCATTAAGTGAATTTTACGCTGCTGTAAACTATGAGCCCCAACTGTGGTTTTCATATAAATTTAATCATCGTAGAAGCCGCAAGGCTTCAGTTCAAGCGAGTGGTTTCTTTCCTGGATGTAACGTCAAAACAAATCTCAACTTCAACACAAACTGAAGAAAATTTAATCATGAAAGTCCGGATTTTGTCTCCAGGCTCTTCTGGAACTCTAAAAGCAACTTTAAGTTCTCTTTCATGGAAAAGAATAATAGTCAGAAGATGTCGAGAAGCCATGTGCAAGCGCTTTTCATTTTTTCTTTGAAAACATCTTTATTTGCGGAGCTCATTTCGACTTACATTGGAGGTTTCTTTGCTAGATCTATTTTCTGCGTGAGGCAGAATAAGCCATTCATTTCAGTCGTGAATAATATCAGAGAGGAACTCCGGAAACTGGACAACTCTGAAAACTGAGTAGTGTATAAACTCAAAGCCGAGGGAAATTTTCCCCTTAAATATCTCGACTGAGGGAATTTCACTTTTTTCACCCACACTGGTTTTTGATGCCACTTCCTACGCTTCCGTGCAGGGTGTCCACAAAAAATGTATCCACTGATTTTAAGTTCTAAAAATGTTATGTATTTATGATACCGTACAATAAAAAAACGAATAAATCAGAATTAAACACTTCAATAAAAGGATCAGAATCATGCTAACAAATTAAAAATGAAAGGTTTCGCATTTTGTTTCTAGTTTCTTATTTAACGTACGAAAATTTTTCGTTGAGTTTTCGCATGTTTTATGTACCTCATAACTACACTTTCCTCTAATTTATGAACTCTCCTAAACCGTCAAAAAAGGATTTTTTTATCATATGAACATAACGTTAATAACACTGAAAATTTGTGGATATATCCTTGCGTGAACACCAGGTAAATTTATGCATTATTACCTTCCCTCTATGGTAAGGTATTGCATGTTATACATGTTACATATTACACATGTACATGTTATACTTAACATCTACACGTTGTCAGACGCTAGGGAAAGACGTCGAAAACTACTAGGAAAAATTACTAGGGCAATTACTAGGGCAATTACTAGGGCAATCAATAAGGCAATTAATTGCTAGGGCAATTAATTACTAGGGCAATTAATTACTAGGGCAATCAATTACTAGGGCAATTACTAGGGCAATTGCTAGGGGCAATTGCCAAGGGCAATTGCTAGGGCAATCACTAGGGCAATTACTAGGGCAATTATTAGAGTAATCCTACTTTTCCTCGCCATTGGCAGCAAGGAGGAAGAGGAGGAGGAGAAGGAGGAGGAGGAGGAGAAGGAGGAGGTGGAGGAGGAGGAGAAGGAGAAGCAGGAAGGGGAAGCGCTTGAGCTGGAGACCCCAATGCCGGCTTCTCTCAACGCTCAGTCGCAGAGCTAATTAATCAGAAGTTAGAGTTGGATTGCGACCACTGGAGTTACCATGGTGAACATCCCGCTCCTGCGACGATAAAAGAGTGCTCGTGACTCACCAAAGTGTGTAATTCACTTTAAAACGTGAATATGTAGCCTAGTATTAATTAGGTCTATTTTTAGCTCACTCACAGTTTCCTAAGCTGCATAACTCAGCTAGTGCGTTACATTCATGATACATTTCTGCTTCTATTACTATAGCTTCACATTAGGCGAATATATACTGTGTATTATACCGTGCAATACAGAAATAGCCGCTTGCTTGCCTGGTAGGTTGCCTGGCTGCTTGCTTGGCTGGGCTCTCTGTCGCTCTAATCAGGATTTCATCAGAGAATATCACTGCAAGTCGCGCTGATATGCTGCGGTGTCGTAAATGAGATACTGAATAGCGTATCGTAAATGAGTGCAATCTAAAGTTAATTAACTTTTCGTTTCGTATAGTAAGTTTAGCTGGACAAAACATTTTTTTTTGGTCCAAGATTTCGGTTAGGACTTGCTCCAACCCTCATCAGGGACGAGGTTATTTTCGAAGATAATATGAGGTTAGGTTAGGTTAAGTTAGGTTAACATGAGGTTAATAAATTCAATTCGAAAATACACTTCGTCGCCCGATGACGGTTGTAGCAAATCCACACTAAAAGTTTGGGGCAAATTAAAATTTTTCTTGTTTTACTAAAGTCCTTATACAAAACTAAAATGGGACCTTCAAGACGTTCACTATTCTCAGACTTATGTAAATTAAATTGTTTTATTCGACTGAATTCAATGTGGCAGTATTTTGACGAACATAGCTGTCTTATGAATAGTTGATTTCGGAGGAAATAATGGGGTTGCATATTCGTGATGTATTACGTCCTTTACTGTGAAAGGACTGGACTATTCATTTTGCGAATAAATGTTGCAATTTCCGTCATTTTCGGCAGCTCACGTGTCTAGTTATTGATACTCTACAGTCAGGCATGCACTCTTACGAGACACTTTGTACACATGTATGTTTTGATTTGAAGAAATGATCCGAAGATAAGTTTTATTTTTTATTTTCCCAGCTTTCGAGTTGTTTCACTCAACCAGTTTTCAAGAGAACAAAATCACAACCTTGCGAAGTATATGGGTACAGCAGGTATTTAGCATACAGGAATATGGGTACAGCAGGTATCTAGCATACAGGAATATAATTTTTCAACACAATACATTTCTTCGTTAAAAGAACACTTGATCAACTAAATTTACACGACTAGATAATCCGGTTGTGCGTTTAGAAGAATTTGACACGTCTGTAATAAAAATCAGATCATTGTATGAACGATAAAAGAACACTTGATCAATTGAATTTACACTGATTCTGTCATGTGTTTAGGAGAATTTAACGTGTTCGTTATAAGAATCAGATTGTGGAATGAATAAAGTGCTTTTCAAATGAATAAAATGCTAAAATAAAATACACTGTGTCAGCACCGTGTGTAGACACAGCGGCTGAGTAAAAAAACTCGAAAGATTGGGAAAATAATACTTGCACGTATCTCAAAAGAAGTTCTTCAAGTCATCCTGAAAAATATAGCCCCTTAGATCTATATTTCAAGAAATATGTATATCTACGCATTTTATGTGTAAATACTGTAGTATTAATTAAAACAAACTTGGTGCAAAAGCGATCTTCCTTTACACTTTCCATCAAATTTTATCTCTCAAATCAAATTTTCTTCACATCCACTCACGCATAAAGTAATAGGCGTCACAGTGGCAGACTATCGTAAAATAATGTTTTTCAACTGATTTTTGTAACATGCAATTTTCATTGAGTGCTTTTTTGCTTGAGAATTGAAATGCTACTTGCTAATACACTATGACCACTACTACGGTACTCTATAGAATGATTTCACATATTTCAAGGCAAGACAAAAAATTAATTTTAATCGTTGTGAGTGAATGTAGGTTATTAAGTTGTCTATTTTATATGAATACGAACTCGAGAATACATAGGTACGAATTTCTGGTGCCTGTTTTGTGACGGGTATTTGGGATTAAAGGAATGTAAATGAAGATGTATAACTCCATGCATCAGCAAACGAAAATTTGTATCGACACAAATTACCCACACCTACACACTGCCGCTTTTCTGCAAATGGACGCACACAGCCACACATTGCCACACACAGCCACACATTGCCACACACAGCTCCACACAGCCACGCCGGCCATACACAGTCGCACACAGCCACACCAGCCCCACACAGCCACACATTGACACACACAGCGCCACACAGCCACACCGGCCATACACAGTCGCACACAGCCATACCAGCCACACACAGCCACACACAGCCACACATTCCGACACACAGCCCCACACAGCCATACCGGCACAAACAGCCACACATTCCGACACACAGCCCAACACAGCCATACCGGCCACACACAGTCACATACAGCCACACACAACCACACCAGCCACACATGGCCACATCGGCGACACACAGCCACACCAGCCACACGCATGTGGCTGTGTGTTCAGGACATTTACCGCCAATAGAGTAGCCATGATACTGGTAATGAGAACTAGACTTTTCTTTAGGAGAGAAATGTTCACTCCCCTTCGAAGTTTAGTTGTAAAGAAAAAATTTCCGTAAAACATTTCATACTCTGTCTTTGTCAGTGCAAGACAATCTCCTCGCACGCAAAATTTCTAAGTATGCTCTGTCCTTCCACATTATTTTAACTTTAGTACGAGATGATAGTTCTGCATGTAAGTTTCGTTGAATGCGATCTCAGCCTCGGAGTGCCAAAGCTGTGTCAGTTGTCCTGCCTCTGGGGGTGCTCGGAAAAAAAATTTAAAGCCAATGACACACCGGGACGAAACAATGGCCCTTGTGCGATGTAATTTAGTGTATTTTCTCCAATAATTATTTAATTTGATCCACGCAGAAGATAGGTTTTTACACCGTTTCAATCCACGCACAATTCAGAAACATTGAACTCTGTGGCAATTAACAATGGCCGTTGTAGACTGTGTCTTCCTAACGTTCCCCCATTTCTACTGAGAAGACCCATTTCGCGTGGGGATAGAGAAAAAACCCTATTTCAGATCTTAATTAGTTTCTAAGGAGTTTATTGTTCTCATTTTTCTTATTAACGAGGGAGAAGCTGCGAGTTGCAGGTTTAATTACAAGTCGTTAGGGAGTTAGAGCATGCAGAGTGAGTGTGATTAGTAGTAGTAGTAGTAGTAGTAGTACAGGAGCAGTCTTTCTCTGGCTCGGACTATCTCACACCGAAAGAGAAGGGACCGTTTAGTATGTACTCCAGAAAACGAGGTATTTATATTCAAAGTGAGTTCTATGCTGAATCCCTTGTGCATATAAATAATAAGTGGAAAATGAAATGGGTGAAAAGTCAAAGAAAAATTAGCGAAAGTGTGGAAATTAAACAAGGAGTGAAGTGAGCACGAAAGACAGATGTCCCTAAGGCCTATCTATAGTTGAGGTTACATAATGCTGCTCCCTGGGGTCTTCAGTCCCCATGGCATGCGATGGACAAACCTAACGAACCTAACCCTATTGTCCTACGCCTCCTCCGAGGGGACATAAGACTGTGCCGAACCGATTTTTCATGAGAGGGTTTCAAGTGAGGGTTTCAAGTGAGGGTTTCAAGTGAGGGCTTCAAGTGAGGGTTTCAAGAGAGGGTTTCAAACGAGGATTTCAAGTGAAGGTTTCAAGTGAGGGTTTCAAGTGAAGGTTTCAAGTGAGGGTTTCAAGTGNTGAGGGCTTAAAGGGGACTAGGGAGTCACGCTCTTGATTGACTGACCACAACTGAGCCAAGGTGATTGTCTTGAAAAAACTGATTAAATTCCAGGATTTGTTTGACTACGCCTGGAAAGAGTGCCTCGATTATATTTTTTTCATTTATATTTACAAACTATCACCAGGTGCGCAACAGACGTACCAGGTTATGTACTCCTGTTTCATACTTACATACCCAAACATTCTGTCGTGAACATGAAAACTTTCTGCGCACCCCAACATGCCGCAGGAATTTATTATGCAAGTCTTTTTTGACAGGCAGAAATATTTCTCAGTGGAAAATATATTTAAAGGACACGACCTCGCCATGCCTGGGAAACCTTGCACCTTCTCAATTCTGAAACTTGAAACTCGCCGCCGGATATTCTGTTCCGAAATACTCGGCTGTCATTAATGCTCAGATTCCGAAAATCTGGAACCAGAACTCATGACCAATTCCGGTCACTAAATCCGTGCTGCTTCCCAAATCTGGAATTCGAAACTCATGACCAATTCTGCTTTAAAGACCTCATGTTAGAATTTATTAAAGTGAAATCCGGAGGGCGGCGGCAATATCGGACAGTCGAGAGAGGCCGTCCGTTTCCGGCAACAGTCTATTGCTCGCACCGCAGATGGCCAGAAGCACTCGCTAAAATTGCGCGGCTACTCTATGCCCTTCTCATGGCCATTCAAGCATTAGCATTTGAGAGACCTCACAATGAACAGAACTGACTGCTCTTTGCGTTGTCGCTTGTCCTTGATAAAAGTTAAAGCCGCTGAGCTCGAAATGCCGGAGCAAAGAACGGTGCTGTTCCGGCCGTAAAATGCAGCTATGCAGAAATGCTGCAGCTGCCAATGGTAATAACGGGCTCGCTTCACGCATAAAACGGGTGGTGCGTTACGCAGGCAACGTGCTGACGTCGGCCTGTTCAAACAGGTTCCGAGATTGGCATCAGAACGCTCCTACCTACTAGGTTTGAGCTAATGCGTGGGGCAGTTTCTTTTTCTGGTCTTTTCGACCAAAACATGGATATTTTGGCAGAGCACAATATTTCATTTATGAACCCTGCGAGCAGTTTCAACATTACCCGCGTTTTTGTTCATGAGAACTTTTGTGGAAGAAAATAAAGTGTGGTATTTGGTTCTGAGATTCATCTAACGATATGATGAAAAAAAACCTGGAAAATGAGACTTAAAACATGATCATTTTTCAGAGGCCAAAAAGTCAGCTTTTGGCTAGTGATTCACGCACCGAATCACTAGTTTACTTATTTTCTAGCCTAAGTTTTTCACTGCGTTGAACGAAGGTTTTCACGTTTTAAGTTGGTTTTCTACGTAGTTTAGTGGTACTCAAAAAGGATCAGAGTGACAGCCTTCATGATGTTACGAAAAAAATCAAGGATCAAGTGCCTACACATTCATGTAGTAAATAATCAAACGTTTCGGGAAAAGAAACTTCATGTTCAAAAACGCTTAATTTTACGCTGGATGAGAATTTAGGCACTTAATATTTTATTTTTGCGGTTGTATGAAAACGGCTGCTAACCTGATTCTTTTATGCATAATGTCTTACTTGTTCTCTAGCTAAACACGTCGGAATTCTGGGATTTCGTCTACGAGTTTAGCTCTAGAGCACAGACCA
>VOMN01139585.1:0-11084 GCA_014899125.1 Orchestia grillus | reverse complement strand
GCTCTCAAAGCGATTTATTACGCTATGAAACTAATTAGTGTCACGAATGCTCTCAAAGCGATTTATCACGCTACGAAACTAATAAGTGTAATGAATGCTCTCAAAGCAATTTATTATATCATGAAACTACTCAGCAGTAGAAGTATGTGAAACTCATGGTCATACTCTTCCCAGTGTGGCGATCGCTCCTAAATTAGTTATTAAATTTTCTCAAATGGAAAACCGCTATGATTCGTTCGTTTCATTACACGACAAACAATCAGCGCAGTATTTCATAATTAGATTATGAGGAAAAATGCTGTTTCGGCTCATAAATTGATGTTAATAATGTTCTTGAATTCCCTTGCTGTTATTGTGTTAATTTTAGTTGTATTGTTGGTTTCTTTTCAATGACGAGTCCAACATGATTTATCCAAAGTCCAATGTTATCTAAGCTTGCTAGGATGTACCGTTCAAGTACGGTTCTTTTTCAGTTACCATTTCTGGTTCATAAAAACAACATTTACATTCACATTCGGCAAATAAAACATTATCACCATGATACAACCAGAGAGCACATAGTGTACTCTCAAATAGGCGTAATTATTACATCCTCATCCGCAATTTTCCTCTTGCACACCTCCCACGTTCGTAGAAATAGAGTCACATAAAGTATTTTGCATCAGCAATGTAACCACTTAGCGTACATTTATGTGGCCCCATTCTTCAGCCGAAGTGCGTCTCACGCACGCTAGTCTTGTATCAATGCTCAGAGTCTGTCGTGTTCACGTGTCTCACATACACATACGTGTCTGTAATTATTTAAGTTGTCACTGAGAATCACGCATTGTCAATATAATCTATTTTTTACTTTCTCAGTAGTGTTTTTTATTTTTGCTCTATCAATAAAATTGTTCCACCTTTGAGCAGTTTAATGTAGTTGGTATTTTCATTATTGTTTCTTTGACGCTTGATGCTTTTGTAACTTTTACCATTCGCTCCATATAATCAGTATGTTGTAACACTGTTCATTGCAACATTCATACACCTCACTCCGTATGAGTGCCCGAGTACAGACAACATGTACTAATTGGGACCGCTGAGCTGCATACGTAACTTTTTCTCTAAACCAAGAGATGGAGTCTTTCAGCTACGTGTGCTAATTACCTATTGGCATATGTTGGTGGTTATTTTCTGAGCACAGCAGTTGCATGAAATGGGTCCCTTTTAGTAAATGTTTAATGTACGAGTATGCTGGTTTGTGTGTATACCAGCATACGTACGAGTATGTCAACGGCACCTTCACACGTACAGTAGCATGTTTGTTGGGTCTGCAGATCCAAGAACAGCGGCTAGACTTCAAGGAAAAAGCTAGTAGCAAAGTCGGGAGCTTGCAGAACGTGACACACCGACCTGGAGGTGGGGAGAAGAGAATTTTCGATGACAAAGAATACCTCCGGCAGCGCAGCAACGAGTCTAGATCTCCATGTAAGACGCCTTCCAGCGTCCCAGGGTCCGAGTATAGCGCCTCTCGGCCTGAGGTGAGAAGCAGTTGCTACCGCTCTGTGGTAACTGGTCTAAGTCTATCGCTACCGCTCTGTGGTAACTGGTCAGTCTTTTGCCGTCATGACGTAGTAATTGGCGAGAGTCAATTGCCTCAGTAGCGAGGTAACTAAAAGGATTTTCTCCCTGTAGTTACGGCTCCTGACATTGCCAAAAGATGATGCTAAGTAGAGCAGAGACTCCAAACAGATTTGGATGCCGTGCTGCCAAACATGAGCAGTGAGATAACATTTTCTTCGTTCGGTTAATAATTGGAGCATCAATATTTTTAGCTGAAATTTGGCGCTCAAAATAAAAACCGAAAATTAATGACAAATTTGGATCAAAGAAATTGCTTGGAAGATCATTCGTGGGGGTAAAATTGCGAGTAAAAATTCGAATGATTTATGAAGGTTCATGAGTCAAGAGTCTAAGTTTGGAAGCTAGCTTTCGGGGTGAAGGAGTTACCACGGTAATCCCTTGGGACGGCGACACTTATAAGAACGAGGCCAAAGGAGCTAACTAACCGTAACAGGTATTTGCATCCTTTCTTTCACGATGTTTCGTTGCCCGTTAGACGTAAAATCGTCTACTTAATCAGATACATTTCGCAGCACATTTTGATGCAATTTGATACGTAATTTTTGTATCAATCAGAAGTTTATGATATGTCAGTTTCGAGTTTATTAGCAATTATGAGACTGCAATTCAGTGTTTCATTCGCTTATTTATGTTCTGCTTATTTCAGCATTTGTATTATATGATGTGTTAAAAGTGATTAGTTCATGAAAAATCAAGTTCTGAATATTTTCACGCTGTCAGTACAGTGCTTAATACACATTTGAGAAGAATCCGAAGGTCAGAGTATAAGAAAGTAATTGAGAAAATTAGAGGCTTTCGCTATATCAAAGTGACCCTAAAGTTACCTCTCTTCTAACGCCTTTTAACTCAGGACATGCTAACATGCCACATTTCCAACATGCCTGTGAGGCCTGCCACCGGGCAGAGTGGCCTGCGGTCTGTACAGCCGTCAGCTGTTGAGGTCATCCATTGGTTGTCCGGCAGCACTGAGCTAATATACAATTATTTCATCAGCTTGAAGACTTTTACTCGGATTTGAGAAAGAAAGGAAGAAAGAAGAGAAAAGAAAAATCGTTTATTCCGAAATCAGTCACATGCAAAGTATATGTCTTTCGGTTTTTCAATTAGTAAAATTACAGCTTTAAAATTAAAACATGAAAGTCTCAATGGAACTCCTAATTTAGATTTGCATGACTACAATCTAAAAGTTACGTGTGGAAGTAGCATTGAAACTTCGTATCGGGATTCTAATTTCGTTGTAAGGCATTGAAAACGCAACGGTAAAACATGTTGAAATTAATAAAGGTTCATTTATTAAAGTGGTGCGCCGGCTGGTGGGCAGAACCCCTGTGGGAGACAGTGGCAGGCACCAACGTAAATCATAGTAGTGCCGTGCGCTGCAAAGAATTGGACTGCAACAACTATCATCTACGATAGTCCCGGGAATTATACAGATAAAGTTCTTACTAGTGTTGCATTAATCAGTGTGTGATATATTGTCGCAACTCGCTGTGCTGCACTCCGTTTGCTTGTGCCTGAGAGGCCTAGCTGCACAAACTAGGACGCATTCAGTCGTTACCAAGTGATTCAATTTTTACCGTCTCGTTGAGCACTAGAGGGCCAGCAAATCTAGCGAATATATTCACTATGTAGCTTGTGATTATGTCAGAAATTCCTCTCATTTATACAATATTCTCGTAGCTCACCTAGTTCCTAGGCTGAGGTAAAGCTTGGCTTCTTTCCGTCTCACGGTAGCAAGTTGACTTCTTCAAATTTTGCTTGTATGCTACATTTTAATTATTTGCTCTTTCGTGTACAATTTCTTAGAAATAATTTCCAGTTTTAGAATTTATTAATTAGGATTAGATCACATTCTCATGCAATGACTGCTTCGCCTTGACCGTCCATTTCTCTACTCTTTTTACAGAGTCCTGAAGGCACCAATCCTGTTTCCCAGGTAATCCTAAATTGAGTGCGTTCTCCACATTTATGTCGTCATTTTACATATTTAAGGTAAGATAATATCAGCTCCATCTTCATTTAAATACCTGTTTGGCAGAAAGTCTAATCCTAATGTAGATACGCATTTAAATTAAAACCGATTTCAAACAATCATCGCTATAACCCAATATACTAAAGTGCACTTTGGTCATACTTCACGCAAGCTACAATTTGCAGATTGAGGGAGGCCTACGATGCCATTTCTAGGAAATGGCTTAGCACCGCTGGCTGTGGGAGCGCCTCAGGCCTGGCGCGCCCTAAAGCGTCCGCCCCCTAAAGGGGTCGTGAGAAAATGAGCGTCGTTTCGCCTCCAGGAGAGAACCGAGCGTGTCAATAATGTTCTTAGGGAAACATTTAGGAAATGGGACTCATACCGACGTCCGTCCCTAGTACTGAGGTGCAACAGAATTGGATTTTCGAATGAGGTGACATATTTGAGAAGAAAGATTATTTATGACAGTCTGGTACCTCAAAATATTTTTTTCATCCTTTTGCCACTGACAAGCTCTTAATAGTTTTGTTTCCCCGGCATACGCTCTCTAAATTGTCTAACATGTCTATAGTTTTAGTGTCTTTTTCATATGAAGTATACGTGTGTCTTTGCACATTTAATAGTACTTTTTCAAATAACGTATCATTATTATTACTATTATTATTATTATTTAAATTCAGAGTGATACAGACTGCTAACAAGGGTAGTGAAAAGGATGTCATTTTTTTACTCGTGAAATAAGGTTAGGGAAACAGTTGAGTTTGATTAAGTTTGAGAGGAAGTTTCGTTTCAAAAAAATTGATTATCTTTATTAGAGCACAAGAGCGAGGGCAACTCATTTAAGTGAAAAATATTTGTGGGATTTTTATCCTGCTGTAGAGACATAGACATTGAACGTTCTTCATTTTTAACCAAGGATCCTTAAACAAACGAGTGCTCTGTGCATTTTGTACAAATTGTTCTAGACATATTGAAAAAATGTCAAACGAAATTAATTTGCAGGCAACTAGCGGCGTAACTTCACCACAACCAGATGTGACATCACCACAGCTGGACGTGGCATCACCACCGCCAGCAGTTGCGTCACCACAGCCAGCAGTGACCTCACCACCCCCGGCGGAGGCGTAGACTTGTTCCTCCGCAGCAGCAGCGCATCATGTCTTGATTACACGATATCTTATTGCCTCCTTAGCGCATAAGGGTTGCCACTAATTTGATCATGGGTAATTTTCTCCGGCTTTTGAGTAATTGATCAGCATGTAAAATATCATATTTTCGTTTATAATCTATTTCAGCTATGCAAGCCGCTGTAAAAACTTTTTTGTTGGATGGTTTGATATTTTAGAGGCAGAAAATTTAAACTAAGTTTCCTGAGATGATCGTTTCAAGATTTTTCTTTAAAAGTGCAAGCTATCACACTATCATAAACATTATGTGTATTTCCTTTCAATGGGATGCAGCAAAATTTCTATTAAAATTCTCTCAACAGAAATATTGGCAAGTCTAGAAAGTGTTGATCATAACTGAAGTATCAATGCACTTGAATATTTTCTCGAGTAAAGTCTATAGATTCAGAATTTATAAACGAACAGCAACGTAGTTGAGCAATTTCGAGCTGGATATGAAATGATATTCATGCTTATGCAGTCTAAATCCAATTTAATAATAAAACGATACTCCTCGGTTCTTCACTTGAAGAAATTCCGAAGAATGCACCGACTGATATTCGACGACGTATTTTACTGGCATTTCACAATACTTTGGGAAGACAACTAGTGAACTATGCTCTAATTTAGTCAACATTCGCAAGACAACTAGTGAAGTAGCTGTAATTTAGGGAACATTAGGGGGACAATACTGCACCGTACTCTAATTCAGCACACTCTAGAACTAGTTTCTAGGATCCGCTGTCGCTCCAATTAACGAACGTCTCTCCGCAAGTTGGCTGTTGCAACCAGCACAAGTCTTAAGATTTTACTTGTTAGAAACTGGTCATCGGTTTTCAGGTTATCCACAAATTTTTTTCAAACCAAGCAGAAAACTTCGGTGTTCTCGCACCTTGACTGCACTTGAATTCAAAAAGGATTTTAAAACTTTCTCGTGCCCAGTTTTGAGTCTTCTGAAGGACTTAATTGAGGTGGAAACAAAACACATAAATAAAACTGATTAAAATTATGCCTTTGAATGGTTTAAACTTTAATTACACCCATAATTGAATCAGTTGTTGCGATGATCACCACCAAGTTAAATTTCCAATACGATATAGACAACAATTAAAAAAATATGAAATAAAAATACATGATCCTGACTAGACATATTCTTTGGAAACAAACGGGAATTGAATCAAATATCAACATATAGTTAAGAGTACATTTTATCATATGAAAATACTAGAGGAATTAAGAAGCATTCTGAAGTAGAATTATGCATTTCATTATCAATAATTTTCCATTGTCAATTCATGCAAGGTTCAAGCCCAGCACGCTTGTGGTGCATAGGGTCGGAGTAGGCTGCAGGTCGGTGGAAATTGCGTTCAAAAATTACAGGAAATGGAAAAAAGTAATTTCTTCTAAAGATTATGCCATTATTGAGTCATAGCTTGACTTCTGATCATGCTCCTCGAAAAATCTTTGGATTTTTGATCAAAAATTTGAGTCTCCATTCATACCTTCTATATGTGGAACCGATGCAATGAGAAAACTCTCATCACGTATGATAAACTTTCAAATTAATATGTGTTGTAATAATTATTGCATCACACACCTCAAAAATTTTCAAAGCTTCACCACCAAAGCAATTTTTTGAAATATCTACTTGCATATTTATAAAAGTTTCGAGTTCAATGAAGAGAAATAGGTAACCTTACTTGTTACGAGGAGCCGTGGTCCGAGCTGTGGTCTGCCGAGGGCTGGCGTCATCCGAGGCCCTACCGAGACTTGGTGAGCTCATGTGGACTGGGTTTGAACTACCAATTAACGGCTGTGTCTGGTGAGACACAAAGTTATTTGATACACATATAAAAACAAGTTTCCAGTTCTAAACAAATTCTAAGGAAGTCAAGGAAATTATACTGCTGACATGTCATGAAAGAACGGTGGAGATTTTCATACCCTCTAAAAACCGCTCATTAAACAACTTAAAAAACTGAGCAGCAGAACTGGTGCTGGAGAGCGGTGTAGGGACACCAATTTTACCAATATATTCTTAAGACATGAGATAATTTTTCAATTATATATGGAGTGTCTTACCTTTGTAAGGAGCGCTACTGATGATCGTTAGCTCTTCGCCGAGCAGATTTGTTGCAAGAATGCTCGTCAGAGAAGTATGATGATTTATTGCGCCTGAAATGACATGAAGA
This sequence comes from Orchestia grillus, assembly GCA_014899125.1. Taxonomy (NCBI): domain Eukaryota; kingdom Metazoa; phylum Arthropoda; class Malacostraca; order Amphipoda; family Talitridae; genus Orchestia; species Orchestia grillus. Next base: position 4,131 of record VOMN01139585.1, on the reverse strand, counting down.
AGATCAAAAAACAATCCTTGAAGGGACATGATTATTCAGTTTTCTTATGGCGTGACTAGAGTGGAGCGGCCACTTGGGCCCGAGACCGTGGCTGGTGCATTGCCAGACGAGGAGGGGGATGGAATATCAGNGGCGAAGAGTGAAGAGGCTGACAGCATAGATTAAGTCCAGTAGGTGATAAGACGCTGTGATTTGATACCGAGTAAGCAGTAAGGAAGTTTAGGAAAATACTTTTCTCACTTCTATAGGCTGCTGTACCAGGCATTTTGAGAGAAACCTTCTCCTTTGATCTACAAGCTGTTAGAGATTTAAGTGATATAAGTTAGTGATCTAAGCTACGCACTTCTAACTTTCATGTAACCTTTTTAGATTTACTAAACGTGCTACTCTTTCTTTCGATTCTAACTGAATATTCCTGCAACGGAACTGGCCACTTATGATTCACATTTCTTAGGAATTGAGAAATATTATCAGCATTTATAGTACTTGGATGTACTTGAAGAAGTTTCGGCCGTCAATCCGAGGCCACAATTAGGGGCCGCCGCTTATAGTTTCATGATTTATTTTTAAATTCATATACACCTGTTGTACATATAATTATAATTGATGATCACTTAGGAACGAAAAACTTTAGTTTGTTCCTCGAAGCATTTATAACACTTTGTATATCTTAACTTATCATCAACGCCGAGCTCTGGAGCGGCTCCCGCCACAAGACCCCTGCAACACCGCACTCTCACAAGCCACTGAGAAGTCCTCGCCCTTTAGAACTAGTGCTAAGTTTTTCATCATTAGTTTCAATTCAGCTTCTCACTCTTTCAACGTGAGTTACTTCCGGCTGTCTTGTATCACATGTAGCACTTTTCATTCAACTTAGAAATTCTAGAGACAAAATCCTGGCCACACTGTTTTTTTCGTGGCGGTGCACCGATGCCACGTGCCGTCACTGGGCCGTGAACGGCGCCACTCAGCAGACGCAAGTGCGCTCAATTTCGTACCTCGTGCTCCGAGAGGAGCTCGAACTCGATGGCTCATTTTCAGCGCATCTGAGGCACATTTGTTTGAAAGTTCGCTGCCGTGACGAACTGAGGGCTTCAACAAGTGCAGGTTTGGGACATGACTGGATTAAAATGTAGAATTAAAATGGCTTGTGACGTCAATGAACGGAGTCCGAGTAGTACTTCTGCTGTCGTTTTACCTCATAAGAAATTAACGATACGCGGTTGTAAAAAAAAACATTGTCTATTTGATTACTTGAACGAAATCCTGACGACGTAGTTTTACCGCCGCTGCTTCGCCTGAACATCCGGGGGCCAATGGCAAATTTTTTATGAGGTATTTTTACTCTACATTTTTTCTACTATCATTTGCTGCATTCTGAGTATCAAGAGAGTTTACAAAATATTCATATAAATCTATGATTCTTTTACTGGGTAATTTGTGAGTAGGACATGAGGTTCCGGTGCAGCTGACAAACAAACACAAGGAAGCTGTGGAATGCAGGTAACTGTAATGTGTGGTCTGTGTGTGGCCCGTGTCGCAGGCTGGTGAAGGAGGACAGCCCACTGCGAAGGACCGCGGGCATCCGTGACGAAGGTACCGGCTGCCTGCGTTACGGACATATTTTCTATTGAATTTTGCTAATAGGTCACGTAGGATCAATGATAATTATAGCTTCACCACGCGTAACATGATTGGTAATAGTAATGTCAATATTTGCATGCCTGCAGGTAGCGCCGTAGTTATGTTACGCCCGTACGCTAACGCCCTATGCACTCGTGTGCATTGTAAGGGTAGGCAGCAGCAGCAGCAGTGGGGCAGCAGCAGTGGGGCAGCAGCAGTGGGGCAGCTGCAGCGGGGCAGCAGCAGCAGCAGCGGGGCAGCAGCAGCAGCTTATGGCGTCGAGTAGCCTCCTCTTAATTAATCTGAGACGCAGTTGCGTATCTTTCATTTTCTCCACCAGCTGTCTCTAGGTAATTTATTTTAAATTAATTTACTGTATGATACGAAGCCGTAAATTTTCATTTAGCTTGTTGATTCACCGCGAAGAATAAAAGTCCAGAAGCAATTTTAACTTTTTCTGTGTTAGAAATGATTATGTTTACGAATAAAGTGAAATTTATTTTCGATATTTCTTTCCCTGTTATTGTCTTTTAAAGTTATTTTGCAGACTTGTTTCATGCATTCCAAGATTAATCCCGAATGTTGTATTTCATTTCATGCAGTGCTACCTCCTGCTAGACCGCTCGTCGATATGGGAGTGCGAGACCCGCGTTAGCAATTGCGGGAGCGCGAGACCCGCGTTAGCATTTGTGGGAGCGCGAGATTCGCCTTAGCAATTGCAGGAGTGCGAGATCCCGTTAGCAATTATAGGAGTGCGAGACCCCGTTAGCAATTATAGGAGTGCGAGACCCCGTTAGCAATTCTCACCAACCGGCTGTCTCGGGTAGCCGCGCCAGCACCACTCCGCACGCCACGCTTCTATCGTATAGCCGCCAACGCAAAGCTCTCAGTAGCTTAGTACCAAAGCTTGAATATCTTTAAGATTTCTAGGCTCCAATGCAGAGCTCACCTAATGAGGAACAGGTAGATATTTGGACCGTTAAAAGTAAGAACTTTCGTTTCACCTCGAAATCCGTCGGATAACTCATATTCCATTAAAATATTTGTTCAATCCAATTAAAGGCAGAATACTAAAGTAAGACATTGCAGCTTTAAACATTTGGCAAGTTCCTTTATACTTTCATTCGAGTTCATTTTAAAGGATTGTTCACATTGGATGGATTGCCTTTCTTGTACTTTATGTTAGCCTTAAATGTATTGAATAATAAAACTCTTAACCCTTTTCATTCTTGTCATTATTCCGTAGTGATGGCTGCGGACACCATCCCTCAGCCAGCTAGCCTACAAGTTCCAAAAAGGCTTACCTCGTGAAGGAATACTTTTCTACCGTGGTCTACTGCCCAGTGGAAGGTAGATACAGGGTCCCGCCTCCCTTCACTCACTTCCCATGTATGGGATTTAGGAAGCTCAGCCATGTTAGTTGGGCCTATTTGCCTGTTCGAAAGTCGCATGAGGTTATTCAGCACTACTGCAGCAATGTGGCGATTTTGTGGTCTACAGTTGTTCAACATGGGAATGAGCCATGGATTTTTTTAACTGTTGGATGAAACATCTCGATAAGATGAAAATTATAAGTCTGAAGTCTCAGGTCAACATATTAATTCCTTCCGGATTTTAAACAAAGAAAACGAGTCCCTAAATCTTACATTTCACAAATATTTAATTATTCATGTAGCATACACTATCTGACTTCTTTCCGTCCACTTACAAATTTTCAATGCCACTACTAAAAAACTCTAAATTTCGAAAAGATCTCTGGAACGTCAGCCGCGAGCTCCTCACGTTGCCACCCAACTGCGCGTCCCAGAACAATGAAGAACTTGGCTAGGAGAAAATTTCTCATCCGCCTCATTCTCCCGACTTTGCTCCTTCAGACTTTCAGCTGTTCAGAAGTTTGCTGAGTCATTCAGATGGATTAACTCACACGAGCCTTGAGAAGGTCGAAACTAATATTTAAAAGTTTTTCACCTCAATGCCAAAACAGAAGTTTTATTTATTCTTAACGCTTGTGAGTAGATGAAAAGAAGTCATAGATAACATTGGTGAACACACTTTTTGTTGAGTTAGGTTTGACAGTTGTAATCGGGTAATTTTTGGGTGCTAAATCAAAAACTGGTCTCAGTTCTTCTCTATCACATCAAGTTTAAAAACTATAGAAATTTCGTTTTCTTAAAAAATATGAAAAATACTGTACATAACAGGAACAGCGCTTGCTTTATAAAACGTTGCAAAGATTAAAACACAATGAAAAATGAGAAACAGGCATAAATAGAATATTTATTTAACATTATGTTTTTAAAAGGATACGGCTAAAATTGAGTGCAGGTTAAGGTAAAAATTTGTTTGTAGCTTTTCCTGGAGTTTTCAACTTGAGGACCATCGCGTTTGATGCTCCAACAATAGTCGGCCATCATATTCACGTTCCATCTACCAGGGTAACGTTTTTTCGTAACCTTCAAATTTTGGTGAAATCGTTCACCTGGTTCGTCACTAACATCACCAAGATTT